>JAJMKT010000018.1:52052-110628 GCA_030563985.1 Geotrichum restrictum | reverse complement strand
TAACGGTGTATTCAGATTCGCACCCGTCTGAAATTACAGTGCTAGCTTTCTTTCGCCGCAGAACAGTTCTGCGAAACTAAAGCTGGTATCGCTGTCTGGGCTCGTCGAGACAGAGGTCCGTTAAGATTTGTTTTTTTTTTTATATTTCGTCTTCTACAGTAGATATTCACCTCGTTAGTAATCAATCCTGGGAACTTTTCCCTTTTTAAAAAAAAAAAAAAAAAAGAAAAAAAAACCACAATTTGCACATTTTTTTAGCTCTCTCGTAAATTAGTCGACTCAATCACCGCTGCACCAATGGTTTGTGGAGTACGAACACTAGACTTCATAGGCCACCAAGCACAATGCTACGAAGTCATCCGTCAGTTCCAACCCTCGCTAGGCGTCGGATACCTGAGTAATAAGCTCGAATAGGGGGACCTGTTCCTATTCAGATGTGTTGTATATTAAATAAGATGGTTTGAATGGAGCTAAATATCTCTATTCTGAATGTTGACGTGTTAAGGAAGATTTAAATTACTAGGCTATCAAGTAGGATGTAGTTAGATACTCTCAGGTAATGAGATCATCATTTTTTACTTCATTATTTTCACAGGTCATGTAGTTAAATTCTTCCAAAGCTCATAAGGACTTGGCCGTAGCAGTAACGTGAGGTACTAGGTGGCTACTGATTTCACCATCCTCAAGTGCCTGCTCAAACTGCAGTTTCAGCGACTGGCGCAAAGAAGTAAACTTAGAGTCAGTAGTTCCAGCTGACACCAACCCCACAACTTCCAGCATTTTCAATAACTGCGTAATCGTATTGTCGATATCCCGGTTAGGGACGAGGGCGATTTCAAACAAGTCGAAAAGAATTGCTACGACTTGCTGGCATGCAGATCCTAACGTTTGTAAAGACTGGCGTGAATTAATTTCTGAAGGGGAGGAGGAATAGGATGACAGTACCACTTGAAAGTCTTTAACTGGTGAGGTGGTGGAAATATTACCTGTAAGGGAGGAGGAAGAGGGAGATGTGGTTGACCTAGATGAAATTGGAATTCCTGAACTAAGTAGAACTGAATCGAGGTTTGGTGGTGGGGAGCTTTCAGGATTGTCTTGCTCATATTTGAGCTGATTGTTGGCAGGGCTGTTGCTCCCATTAGCTAAAATGGCTTCAAGGTCAATTGGTTTCTCTTCAACTCGGGTCTCAGGTTTAGTTTCCAAACCGCCATTGGCAAGCTTAGTTTCTTTCTGTCGCTTTACTCGATCCTTGCGTTCTTCTGCGGTCTCCAACTTCCTGGTCGCCATCAAGCTTTCCAACTTGGCTAAAGACTTTGCTCCTTTCTCAACGAGATATTCAGGCCGCTTAGAATATCGCGTCACAATCTCTGGCAAATCAGGAACATCTGTCGATTCTGTTAAGGCGCAATTTTTAATGAAATTCTTGATTCGACTAATTAAAGGGTTTAAAATTTCTTGTGGAGTTGCATCTTCTTCACCCATAGGTCCGCCTTGCATCATATCCAAATCATCCACCAAGTCGTCCATGGCGTTTTGCATCTCCTCTGTTGGTATCATTGTCGGATGAACTTTAACGGTTTTGAAGGCATCGCTTTCCTTATCCCTAACGCGCACTTCGCCCAAAGGTGGAAAGCTGTAATGACGCACCTCCTGCGAAAACGGTAACCGAGTCATGAATAGTTGAGAAAGCTCTTCTACAACAAAAGGCGTCAATATGCACATTTCGGGATACTTGCTATCCTTTCTAACAACTCTAGCAATTGCTGCAGATTTCTCATTATATAGCGCTTTGGTGATGCTATTGAGCGCAATGGTATCGCGTGGAAGTCCTTTGAGGCCCACAATGATTTCTGTGGTGCTCATTCCTAGTTGCCGTGGTACGTCGTCTTCTTTGACAAACCCGACAATTTGAATGCTAGCCATATCTTTGTTTGGCATGTTAAGCACAATTTCCTCTTCTGGTGAGAGAACCACAATTTCAGATCCAAATTTGTAACCTGACTGGACAAGGCCCTGCTCGACATCAATTCTACCGTCTGGAGCGTTTTCATCATTACAATAAAACTCTGTGATTCGCTTGACTTCTTGAAGGCCTTGTTTTCTAAGTTGTATGGTTTCTTTTGTGTCGGTAGGGGATGGCGCAATAGCAGCAGATTTGCTTAAGGTAGCATACGAGGCAGCCGACGGAGGGATAGCCACACGGGTCCATGGGAAAGCTTCGACGTCGATCGAAACAACATTTTGCGATGGGTATGTGGTGATGTCGCCAATGCTCAGTTTCCCACTAAAAACTTTGACTGGTCTTGTTTTTTTGAGGTTTGACCACGGAAGCGCTCTTATTGCTTCTTGGGCGTTTGCAAAGATAGCGTCCGGTAGGTCCTGACATAAGTTTGAAAGAATCTTTTCACTCTGTTTTTTAGCAGGGTCAAAGTCACTGACCCCTCTTGGTTCTTCAAACGAATTCGCGGCGTCATCAAAGTCAACTCCAAGTACTTTGAATCTAATACCCACTCTCGCCATTTCTTCCTTTATCGCTTCCAAGTCACCATCGACCTCGTCCAGTGGTTTGGCATAACGTCCATTTGTCAGTAGGAAGATGTTTTTAATATACTTGAGGTGTCGACAAAAGTGCTTCATCATGGTAATGGCCACCACTATACTAGAAATAACATCCGCTGTGTCTGTATGACTCGGTACGAGTTCCCGCTGCAATTCATGAAGTGTGCTTAATGAAAACATTTGAATATCCTTCAGCACTGCGATGTTCTGATAGTTTCCTATAGCAGAGGTTTGAGTATTTTTTGTGTCTACACGTATTAGATTTCGTTACAAACTCAGCTACATTGTACTTACCATCGCTATTCACAGCCAAGACACCTACCATGTCAGTTTTTCGTTCACTCATGATCTTGTTGGCGATCGTGTCGTAGACATAGGACAGGCCCCAGTTCAAGTCGGTCTCTGGGCGCCCATGATGGCATTTTCCCATGGAGGGACTGATATCCACGATAAATATAGTCGCCTTTAGCAGTTAGGAAATATTTTCATTGGGGGGTTGGAGGAGGGCATACCTCTTTGGAAGTCATATTGGTGGTGGTGAAAAAAAAACCCTTTTGTGTCTTGATATCGCGAATCAAACACCGAGTTAACTAATTATACTGTAATAATAAACTAAGGCCATAATAATTATTTAGGTTCGAACCCGAAACAGCTGGGACTCGTGACGATGGCGATCACGACCGGCGTCTCATGAGCAATTTTGTATGAAACACGACGAACCAATGTATCCCTTTTCCAGTCTTTTGGTGACACCCTCAGAATCCCTTTCAAACCCAACAAGGCCGCATTCACTGGAGGTTTATTCCAGCTCTTAACTAGGAATTCTCTAGGAGAATATACAAGGCTTGCCTAAATCTTTTACCGCACATGCGTAAATGAAACCCCGAATCTTATGCCATAAAACTTCCATGGATCCTGCTCAGGGTATTCGCACTAAGTTTAAAAGTCAAATAAAGCCTCTAAACCTCCCATAAAGTTGCTAAATAGTACCGTGGAACGTCAATTCAAGGACATGTCGTGTGGTCTCGGATAAAACCATCGGAAAACAACTTTTTCTCCCGTTTGATCAATCTTTTTCTTCCCTTTTCTCTTCTTCTCTTCCACCGTTCTTTAGCAATTTACTCTCAAAATATATCCTCATGTTAGCTCGTGCTACTAGAACATGCCATAGAGGCACTGTCTGTCTTCGCTCTGTAAGTTTTTCAATCCAAACTGGTTGACTTTCGTCCGCTAACCATTTTGACCACTCAGTGCCGCCAATTCTCAACATCCAACTCTCCGTCTTCAAGACCCTTTTTCACGGCAGCCAAGCGAATCACTCAGGCTGCTACTGGGCTTGTTGTAGCATATGGATCTGGTGTTTATTATGCCAGTGTTAATGATAAGTTCAACCGCCAGTTCACTAAATATGTCCCGTTAGCTGGAGTTGTGTTGGACTTCTTGGAAGAGCGCGAGTATCAAAACAACGTGTCCTCGCGGGCACGGAAAGCACAGCTAGAGAATGAATCCCAGGACTCATATTATTATAGGCGGTCTCCGGTATCTTCTGCAGTCGACAGTGCGCCAACCGCAGGGTCAGATAGTGAAAACAGAGCCAAGTCATCCAACACCAATGCTTCATCTACGTTATCTCAAGATCCACTTTCTTCTAAACGATTTTTTGATGCTGTGTCTGGTACAGTGGGTGGGGATCGTGACTATTTACCTCTGGTGCTTCTTCCTGATCATCAGGACGCAGAGCTCAACAAGGCGGCCATGTCCCTAAATGCACTGATTTCATCGTTCAATTCCAGGGCTATTTCTGAAGAGACAGTTCTTAAAGTTTCCAAGAATCTTGCAGTTGTGGCACAAAGCAACGCAGACATTGCACCACACTACGCCCAGGTCATTATGTACAAGAGCGAGAAGTTCAATAGGCTATACCGCAGCTATCGGCTTATCTGGGAGGAATACCTCGATACACAAGAGCAATTTACAAACACGCCAAGCGACATCACTATGAACCCAGTACTAGCTGCCTACAGCAAAAAGTTGAGTGATGAAATTACAGAAACGGAAATGTTACTCGTTAACCTGATCAATTCTGGTAGACGTGGGCACGATTTGGAGGTAAATGATCCAGAGTATGTCAAGTTCAAGAAGGCCCAAGCTGCCCTAAAAAAAAGAATGAAGACGCTCTCCATACAAAGTACTCTGCCAGTTGTGCCCCCATCTACTCTCGCTGCAGCCAAATCGGAGGCTAGTTATGGGGCTATAGACGGTACCGACAATTCGCTACAATTGAAGCTCTCTCTTACACTACTTGTGAGCGCTCTACAGGAGCATTCCCGTGTTCCGCTAGGTCCTTATATTCAAGGAGTGCGTGAGGCCATGACATCATACCCAGACAATGCAGCTGTCAAAGAGGGGATAATTAGAGAGGCACTGAAAGGGATTTCTGTTCCAGAGGAAGTTGACTTGAAGCCAATTTTGCATGACATTCTATCGTATGAACGTAATAGCTGAAATAGTAATTGTAGCCTATTGATTCGTTGGTTGGGCGTCAATTGCCTTGAATCGTGTCTTGAATGTCTTGAATGTCTCTGATTGGTGGATCACAAAGATTATATAAGTTCCAGAGATGACAAAACCTGGAGAAATAAGCCGTGCATATTTTAGTACTGTACAGTGTACTGTGTAGTATGTACTGTATTACTGTACGTAGTATCTCATATTCAGCCCCACTATCCCTATCCCTGATAATTCGGTTGTATACATCCGACAGATCTGAGGACTGAAATATACTGTTCAGTATCGGTATGGGAAAGTAGCGGTCTTATATTTACACACTTACAATACGTACTGTACGTAGTTAAAATGAATAGATCGATGCCATTAGACGTCTATATGCAGAGGAAACTAGTAACTTACTTGCACGGAAGCACGGAATAAAACCTCCAAAACGAGGCCATTGCCAGCCCAATTCCATAAGTTAGACTAGCGTCATGAACGGCAGTAGAACGGCTCTGACAGCTGTTAACTAACCAGTGGCAGAATTAATGGCTGCTACAGGCTATTCAAGGGCCATCATTCACCCCAAAACCCCAATGCCCGGTTAGCAACATGAATTCACAGCGGCCATCTCGTAGCGCCGTTGAAGTTGCTTCTAGATGACTTCTACTACTGTATTCATGATATATTCATATATTCAAACGGCTCTGACTCCACGGCATTGCAACGTAAAGAGCCGTTTACAAGCCAATACTCAGCGCCTTACCGTCGATTCCCTTAGCTCCGCTCCACATACGAGCGCTCATACGAACGCTCATACAAAATTCACTTAATAAGACCAGGATCTCATGGTTGCTAGATCAGGGTTCGGGTATTTGCCCAAAGTGACGATGTCACTCTAAGAAACCTTTAAATCCTTCGCTTCACGCAATTTGAAACTTATCTCCCTTCCTGCTCTTCAACTCAATTCATCATGTCAGACCGCGATATCCTTCCCGAAGGCCTCAAGCCTGTTCACTATGACCTTAAAATATCCAACATCAACTTTGAATCTCTTACCTTTGAAGGTTCCGTCGAAATTGAGTACGCCGCCACACAAAGAGTGGACGTGGTCTACTTGAACGCGCGAGACCTTGAAATCAAGTCTGCAAAGGTCGCCTCTTTTTCCACAAAGACAGAATCCACAATTGCTGTTAAGAAAATTTCCTATGATAAAGCCACTGAAGTTGTTACTTTGGCCCTCGAGTCCTCGGTTGAAGAGGCCTCAAAGGTCCTAGTTACAGTCAACTACACTGGTCTTATCCAAACAAACATGGCCGGTTTCTACAGATCCAAATACAAGGACGAAAACGGCAATGATTCTGTCATGCTTTCGACTCAATTTGAGGCCACTGACGCTAGACGCGCTTTCCCCTGTGCTGACGAACCAGAACTCAAGGCCACCTTTGACGTCTCTATCGAGGTCCCAGAAGCTTGGACCGCTCTTTCAAACATGCCTGTTGTCTCTAGCACTACTCCCGGTGACGGAAAGAAGGCCGGTGAATCGACAGATGTCAAGATTGTCAAGTTCGAGCGTACTCCCATCATGTCTACTTACCTCCTCGCATGGGCTACCGGTGACTTTGACTATGTGGAAGCGTTTACCGAGCGCAGCTACAACGGCAGAAAAATCCCTGTACGTGTATACACTACCAGAGGTCTTGCCAAACAGGGTGAGCTTGCTCTTTACAGTGCTGCCAAGATCATTGACTACTTCTCTACTGTTTTTGATATAGACTATGCCTTACCGAAGGCTGACCTCCTTGCTGTCCATGAGTTCTCTCATGGTGCCATGGAAAACTGGGGTCTGGTGACGTACAGAACCACTGCTGTGCTCTTTGACGAAGAAACTTCTGCTGCTGCTTACAAGACGCGTGTCGTCTATGTCGTGGCCCACGAACTTGCCCATCAGTGGTTTGGTAACCTTGTCACCATGTCTTGGTGGCGTGAATTGTGGCTTAACGAGGGTTATGCTACTTATGTAGGTTGGCTGGCCGTCGACTTTCTATACCCCGAGTGGCAGGTGTTTTCTCGATTTATCTCTGAGAGTTTGCAGGGCGCCCTGAACTTGGATTCCCTTCGCCAGTCACACCCCATTGAGGTTCCTGTCAAGTCAGCATTGGATATTGACCAAATTTTTGATCACATTTCTTACCTTAAGGGTGCTTCAGTGATTCGCATGATTTCCAACCAGCTTACGGACAAGGTGTTTGTAAAGGGTGTGTCAAACTATCTAAAGAAGCACTCATATGCCAATGCAACGACAGTTGATCTCTGGTCTGCACTCTCTGACGTCAGCGGTATTGACGTGAATTCCGTAATGAGTACCTGGACCCTGAAGATTGGATTCCCCTTGGTGACAGTCACGGAAAAAGAGAATGGAGACGTTGTCCTTCGTCAAGACCGCTTTTTGAGCACTGGTGACGCCACTCCCGAGGAGAATGAGACTCTTTGGTGGATTCCCATTTCTCTTTCGTCTGGACCAAGTGATGATGCTAGAATTGCGGGAGCTTCGACTTTTGACACACGAGAAATCACTTTGCCAGGTCTTGCTAAGGAACCCTTTTTCCTAATTAATAAGGACCAGGTGGGAGTTTACCGTGTCAACTACTCTGCTGAGCGTCTCACGAAGATTGCGCAGTCTATTGACAAGCTTTCGTTGAACGATAAAATTGGTGTTCTCGCGGACGCTGCGTCTTGCGCAATTGCTGGTATTGGTTCGACTGCTGGACTATTGGAAATTATCCTAGCTCTTAAAGATGAGACAGCTTACGATTTATGGTGCGAAATCTTTAAGCGCCTGAATGCTGTCAGCTCTGCCTGGTTTGAGCAGGACGCTGAGGTCAGGAAGGCTCTTGAAAAGTTCACGCAGAGCATTTTGTCTCACAACTTGAAAAAGCTTGGATGGGAGTTTAGCGAGTCTGAGGACTTTTTGACTGGCCAACTCCGCGTACTGTTTATCAGCCAGGCGGTAAGTGCCAACGTTCCCGAGGTGGTGGAGACAGCCAAGGGCAAGTTTGCGAAATGGAAGGGCGGCGATAAGAAAGCCATCCACCCCAGTTTGCGAGGCCCCGTTTTCCGAGCTGCTCTCAAGAGTGAGGGCGAAGAGCTTGCGAACGCTTACGACACAATCTTTCAGGAAGTTATTGCGCCGTCTTCTGTCGACTCTGCCGAAATTGCGCTGTCATCCCTCGGAAAGGTCAAGGACCCCAAGTACATTGCTCGTGGTCTCGGGTACATTTTGGGATCCGAGGTGCCTAAGCAGGACACTCACTCGATTGCCGGGTCGCTAGCTGGTAATCCTGCTGCACGATGGAGCTCTTGGGAGTACCTAAAGAGCAACTGGACAGAGGTGCGGGAAAAGTTTTCTACCAACATGGTTGTACTTGATCGTCTTGTAAAGGTTATTCTGCAAAACTTTTCGTCTACCAAGGCGTACAAGGAGATTGAGGAGTTTTACGCGGACAAGGATAACCATGGGTATGACCGTACGCTTGGACAGGTGCTTGATACGATCAAGGCCAACACGCAGTGGATTGAGAGAGATGGGCATGTCGTCAAGGGATGGCTGCAGGCTAACCAGTTTTTGTAAGGCGCTGATGTAGCTTTTTATGGGTTACTTTGTTATTAATTGCAGTAACTATTTAATTATTTCGAATCTATGCTATTGAAGTTTTGTTTTTGTGTTATAAGTTTGGTTTGATGATGATGATTGGAGCTCCAGTTTCAACAAGCCGATCCACCGACCCCACAACTTGCAACCTCGGTCTCTGATCTTCTTCACTATCCAGCCACAACATGACTTTGGGATCCCTAAACTCCCCTGAAAAATGTATACCTTCCTCTTTCCACTTTCGATCAATCCAAGCCCGATACCTTGGATGGTCGCTAAGTCTCAGGGGTCCACATCCTGCGCCCGCATCTACATAAACTTCGAGTTGTTCTCGGAATGAGTTGTTTGGGTTTGCGACTGGGCGGTGGGTTTTTATTTGGGTAATTGTTGTTGTTACCTTTTGGAGTGCGCTGCTTGATTGTTGTTGTTGTTGGTCTTTTTCGTGGGCGTGGGCGTTGGTGCTGGTGATAGTGTTGGTACTGGTGTTGTTGGCTCTATTGCGCTGCTCTTGTTTAAATAACAAGTAACCGGCCACGACTGATACACTTCTTGATATTCCTGCAATACAATGAACCAGCACACCAGGGCCCTCACCATCCTCCCCCGTTCCATCCCCCGTTCCACTTCCTTTCCCCATTGTTCTCGCATTTTCAATAAACGCATTCGTAATACCAAAGTACTGCACCAAATCCTGCTCCTCATCATCCTCGACCTGGACAAGTAAATGCTGAAACCCCGACTTTGACATGTCCGGGATTTCAAAGTCATTGAGAAGCGAGACAATGTGGGTAATGTTGTGACGGGTCAGGTCGCGGGGCGAGGTTAGTGCGTGAAAGGAGCCGATATAGAGGCCGGCGCCTACTTTGTTCATTACGCCCATTTTTTTTTTTTTTTTTGGTTGGTTGGTTGCAACGTTGGTTGGTTAGTTGGTTGGGGGTTTTCTTGCTGGTATGTGTTACTAGTGTTGTGCAATCTATACCGGTATATATAGTTTAGATGAGTGTTGAGGGTGAGGTTAAGGTTGAGGTTGAGGTTGAGGTTGAGCGTTGAGGTTGAGCGTTAGGTTGAGGGTCTGGGAAGTAGGGTGGGGTGGTCTCGAGATCAGTCATGAGTAAAACGACAGTACAAAGTCCAGTAAATGACCTCGGCGAGAGAGTTTTCATGACCTTGCCCTGAGCTCTAGATCTCGAGTCTGAGATCTCGACTACCAGCAACGCCAATAAATTCATCTTCTCACGTCGCCTCCAACTCTTTTGTAGGCTGAGTTGTATGCTGAGTTGTATAGCTGCTGTATGTAAGTTTGTAAGTCCTGATTGACCCACTCCCACATACCATCCGGACTACAATATTTCATCGCGTAAACGTTGTCACTACTACTTTTTTTTGAGTTGTTGATTTCTAATCACTTACTAATCATGTATAATCCTTTTTATTTCATCATACAGCTGTGGTATACAGTACGGTTATGAATATTTCCTCATCTTAGCTGAAAGACTCATATTTATTTTATTTTTTTTTTTCTTGCTTCCTTTTCTCTTCCCTTCTTCCTTCCTTCTTTTCACCATCAACGAGCCCTGATTCCTTGATATTTAGATCCCTCCTTCCACAATGACTCAGTATGCGCTGCTCTACTCTGTTCTGCTCTGTTCTTTAAACTAACTTTTTTAGATCCGTTTTGCTACTCGGTTCTGGCTTCGTCGCTAAGCCCACCGTTGACATTCTCGCTGCCACAAAGGGCGTTAAGGTTACCGTCGCATGCCGCACTCTTGAGAAGGCAAAGGCACTGGCTGGCTCCGTTGCCAATGCCATTTCCCTTGACGTTTCCGACGCAAAGGCTTTGGACGCTGCTGTTGCCAAGGTCGATTTGGTCATCTCCCTCATTCCCTACACCTACCACGCTACCGTCATTGAGTCTGCTATCCGCAATAAGAAGCACGTTGTCACTACCTCATATGTCTCCCCTGCTATGCTCGCCCTGGAGGACGCTGCTAAGGAGGCCGGAATCATTGTCTTTAACGAGATTGGTTTGGACCCTGGTGTAGACCACTTGTACGCCGTCAAGACCATTGACGAAGTTCACAAGGCTGGTGGAAAGATCAAGTCTTTCCTTTCCTACTGTGGTGGTCTCCCTGCCCCAGAAAACTCCGACAACCCATTGGGATACAAGTTCTCTTGGTCTTCCCGTGGTGTGCTTCTCGCCCTCCGCAACTCTGCCAAGTACTGGAAGGACGGCAAGATCGAAGAAGTTTCTTCTGAAGATCTCATGAGCACCGCCAAGCCCTACTTCATTTACCCCGGTTACGCTCTGGTCGCATACCCCAACCGTGACTCCACCTTTTACAAGGAGCGTTACTCCATCCCTGAGGCCGAGACCGTCATCCGTGGAACCCTGCGTTTCCAAGGTTTCCCTGAGTTCATCAAGGTTCTCGTCGACATTGGTTTCTTGAGCGACGAGTCTGTCGAGTACCTTTCTGTTGAGGCTAACAAGACCAAGCCTCTTGCCTGGAAGGATGCCCTTGCCAAGGTCCTCAACTCCTCTTCTACCAAGGAATCTGACCTCATTTGGGCTATTTCTTCCAAGGCCCACTTTAAGGACAATGCTGACAAGGAGCGTATCCTGTCTGGATTCAAGTGGCTTGGTCTCTTCTCTGACGAGCCCATTACTGCCCGTGGTAACCCCTTGGACACTCTTTGTGCTACTCTTGAGGAGAAGATGCAATTTGGCGAGAATGAGCGTGACCTGGTTATCCTGCAGCACAAGTTTGGAATTGAGTGGGCTGACAAGACTACCGAGATTCGCACTTCTACTCTTGTCGAGTATGGTACTCCCGGTGGTTACTCTGCTATGGCCAAGCTGGTCGGTGTTCCCTGCGCCGTTGCCGTTAAGCAGATTCTTAACGGTACCATTACCAAGCCTGGTATCCATGCTCCTGTCACCCCCGAGTTTGCCTACACTCTCCTTGACGAGCTCAAGAAGGACTATGGTATTGAGCTCATTGAGAAGACTTTGTAAGGTGCTGATACCTTGTCATGGTGCTGTAGTATAGAAGAAGAAAAAAAAATGTAGCTTATAAATAATTTATTCGTCATTGTCGTTATCAGAATCGCTGCTGTCCAGCTCGCTTGCTAGTATACTCTCGCGGGGCTCTAAAATGCCCTGGTCTTCAAGGACCGTCCGATTGGGCATGCGTGGTAGTTGAATATCGCACACGCGCTCCTGCCTCAGTAACGAGTCTATAAATTCGTCCATGTATACCAAAGCCACGCCGGTTTGACTGCGGATCCGTAATTTCCTGTAATCCTGAAGATGCGGTTCCAGAAGAGTAAAGACATCTTTCGGTTTAAAAAACAGTCTAATATAGAAGGCGGCCATGGCCTTTAAGTATTTGAAATCTTCTTGTGTCAAGTACTCCAGGACAATGTCGGGAGATGGTTGGATCTGAATCATTTTGAAGACAAGACACAAGAAAGGTGTTACCTTTTGATTCGTGGCGTAGTGGCCGCCAATAAACTTGAGAACTGCGGCTTTGTCGCATAGTGTCGCGGCGTTGAGGCCAAAGCACTGTTCCTTCCAGTAAAAGGATTCGTGAATTCGTTCACGAATAATCTTTTCAATGAGCTCTGAAGGGTTGAGGTGGTGAATGGTCCTGCCACCTTGAACCAGTCCACGGTCTGTAATGTAGTTGTCATTAGCAGCACGAGGTTGACGAGCAGTAGGAGCAGACATTTGGTGGTGATGTCAAAAGGCTTTCAAGAGAGAAGGTTTAAAAATGATGAAGTAGAGAATAAAAATGAATAGTCACGTGCAACCTATAAATCTATATATATATTATTATTATGTTCAGTAATGAACTGTTGATTGAGCTTTCTCCTTTTCCACTGCCATCTCCCCTTGTGCACTCAGACAAAAAAACCAACCACCACTAACATCTCTGTAACTCCGTAAAAAAAAGCCCTCGAGAAAAAAACCATGCAATTCAGATCTCAGTTCTCAAGCTCACAGTCTCAACAGACTCAGCAGCAGCAGCAACCCGTTCAGCAGTACCAGCAGCATCAGCAGTATCCGCCACCACAACAAAATTATCATCAGCAGCAGCAGCAAGGAGGATACGCGCCTCCACAGCAGCAACAGCAATACTACCAACCCCAGCCCGTGCGCCATCAATCGGCCCCTGGTCCCCCCGGCACCGGCCCTAGTGGCACCCTATACCCTACCTCACGGGCCTATGACCAACGCAGCAACAGCGGCACCCCACCACCGCCAGGCCGAACCGAATCGCCTGCATCTGCTAGTGGTGGGCAATCCAAGGGTTGGTGGAAAAAAATCACCAGCATGCCTGTAATGGCCTCCAGCACCCACGACGGCGACACCGACGACGAAACGGTGCTGGCAAACGCTCTTTGCAAATATTATGGGGAGCAGAGAGGCGGCATCCCGCCGTGGCTAATGACGGCCCGAGCGGCGGGTAAATATACAGGTGGCGGTGGAGGAGGCAGCTCGTCGGGGTCCTTCTCGGGGGGGCCGGTGACGCCGCAATCGACGACGGGTAGTGGAACGTTGAGGCCGGCGGCGGCGGCGAATTCGTTGCAGGCTATTTATAATAAGACGTCGGCGACGGCTCACCATCCTCAACAATATCAACAACAACAACAACAGAGTTATAATAATAATGGACATCAACAACAACAATTACAACAGGCTACAGGAGGGCATTATGATCATGGGGCTGGTGAGGTAAGAAGGGCCAGTGAGCCTAATCGAAGTTGGCGTACTGGTGGTGGAGGAGCATCTGGAGCAGGATCCGCATCGCAGCAAGGGCAAGTGCCTATAGATAAAAATGATCGATTTAGGAATAAATTGAGGACAGCGGGACGTCCTGGGTACGATTCTGCAAGCAGTTATTCAGGTCCATCGTCGTCGTCGACGACTAATTCATCGGCATCGACTACTACTAGTAGTTGGAAGTCAAAGGCTACCTGGTGATGTGTATATCGACAATTGGACAAGTATAGTATATACCCAAAACCAAAACCAAACCAGTACTTTCTATCTTCTTTTTAGGAGACGTTGGCCCCTAAGATATAAAAAAATAATTTTAACTAACGAACATGTATAATTAATAAAGCCGACAAACAATATATATATATACCGGTATGGCAATACTAATAGAGGGAGATGGGGGGAATTCAAAGTAGACTCTACCGGGTAGGCCTTGAGGCGAGAGGAGCTATGAGACTCTTTTTTTTAACGTAAAACGTGTACTGTAATCTTGCCATGGATTCGACTCATTCGACTCATTCGAGTATATATCTAGTCTTGTTACTGTTGTATAACTACTAGAGCTGCTGAGTGAAGCTCCCATGGTCCATCACAGGGACATTCGCTATAGTATACGTTTAAATTTGTGATATTGCGATTGGTTTATATCCCAATTTAGTAATTTCTTTATTTTTTTTGTTAGTTTTTTATTTGTTGGTTTCCTTGGTTCATTTTAGTTTTTAGCCTGTATTTCGTTTATATTATATATACCGGTATTCAATTACTATAATATAATATACAATAAGATTACTGCAATTCCTTCGAGATAGTTCTTCATAAATACTACACAATCCTTCAATATCATCCTATTAGCTACTACTGCTACTGCTTATTACAAATTAAATCCTTCTCTTTCTTTCGCTCTTTCTCTCTCACCTAAACTAGTTGTCTTTTTAAATGCTGATGCCAGTGTTTTTTCTTTCTTTCTTTCTTTCTTTCTTTCTTTCTTTCTTTTCATCACTTACTGATGTTGTTGCTGCACAAACTGCGCTGCTCCTCCTCCTGTCCTTCCAAGGCTTCCACTACTCATTCCCATAGAACCACCACTCCAATTCACACCTCCATCTCCACCTCCACCTCCACCTCCACTCATAATACCAGCCTCAGCCGTATTTCCCGAAAAGTAAAACCCAAGCATCACCACCAAATAACTCAACACCAATATCGACCCCTTAAAGTAATTGCTCTTGCCCTCTGCATAAATATACGAAAACAAAAACACACAAAAGATCACCATGTACAAATCCCACCGCGGGAATATTAATGTAAACATGTAATCGTGAATGTTGCTGAAATCGGGACCAGTCCATAAAATGGAATAAAATACAAGGGCCGGGATTTGTAATAAACATACCTGTAAGGCGTAAGCGGATCCAATCTCCATTGATAGTGAAACGTTGCCGTTCATGGCAAATGAAATGGCGTTTAGAAATTCAGTAGTGTTGGGGACTAACGCAAATACAGTCACTCCAAGAAATTTCGCACTTATGTTGGTCCCCTCTAGTACAACATCAACGTTGTCGACGAGAATCTCGGCAATCACCGCGTACAATAAGGTAGCACCAAGCAAAATTACGGTACTCTTTGTTCGGCTCCAGTTTGGCGCATCGTGCCCACCTGGTGCCGGTTCTCCCACTTCAGGACCAGCACCAGCACCGGGAGTGGGAGTGGGAAGAAGAGAAATCGGCACAGGGTCCACTGAAGTCAATTTGTCCTTTTTAAACTTCTTATCGGGTTCAAACCCATTGGGCTCCTCGGTGCCTGAAAATGACGTGAAGGTCCCCGCCGCCGCCGCAGCAGCAGTAGTAACCAATTGTGGTGGTACTACAATATTGTAAGCATGACCCAGTTCAGAAACGGTCGGGTTTTGCCAAATTGATGCAGCGTGGGTTCGCAGAGTAAACCATAATCCAATCACATAGGCAATGAATAGCAATGTAGCACACATGTAACTGAACGGCTTGATGATTTCGGTGTAAAGAGGGCCGTCGGTCAATGGCACTTGATAGAAAAAGCAGCGGCCACAATCTTCGGCCACTCTTGCGCCGCCAGAAGAAGAGTCACAAGGCGAGCAGCGTAGTTCATAGGTTCCATAAATCTGATAAAAAATAGTCGGCGCCAACGCTCCAATGACAGCAAATAGCAGCATAGTAGAGCTTACACCCGCTGATTTCGGATTATACCTCTGCGTTTTGCGCCTAATGGCGCCGGCACACATGGACAGGCCAGGCAGGAGCAGCACGCCTGCAAAAATGCTTCCAACGATACTGCCTTCCACCAGGTCGCCCTTTCCCTGATTCAGCGCTACGCAGTACAGGAAAACTTCGACTATCGTTGAAAAGAACGCATTGATGGTGGCTCCCATACCCATGGACGTTTGCGCCGAAATGGATGCCACGGCTTGGCCAATGAAGTAAGCAAGGGGGATGACGGCTGCAAGCGCCATGAAAAATACAAAGTACTGTCTGGTGAAAAAGTAATCAAGTTCAAGGTATTCTGTCAAAACAAAGTTGTCGAAAATCACAAACAGCACGGGCAGCATTAGATTAATGAGGAAAATGTTGGTTCCATCAACGGTGTATTTGTAGTACCGAATTCCCATGGCCCGATAGGTACATATCAGGATAGAAGACGAGTATTCGGTAGTTGAAAGGTTCTTGAGAGCGCTGGCGGGCCTGAACTTTAGCGCCAGGGGATGGCGGCGCAAATGACTTGAAAGCGTGTTTGTAACCTTGGCCATGGGCAGTGAGAAGACGCCCAGCCAGCAGATGAGCGAAGTCAACTGAAGGAGTGGCATTATAAGAAAATAGTACCAGGAGAAAAAAATGATGCGGCCAATGTTCCATTCTCCTCGGCCAAACAACCGTCTCTTGCGTTTGAGGCCAGGAGAAGATCCTGACGCCGAGGAGCTCGTCAAATCAGAAGCGGTTCGTTGATGATGAGAACTTTCTTGACTTTGGCCATGGGGATCAACCGGGACACTCGACGACGTGGGCCCAAAGAAAAGCCTTCCCCGTTCTATATCGTCTCTTTGCCAATGCTGGTACTCTGAGTAAGGCCGGCCCTCACCTTCATCTTCCCACATGTAATTTTCGTCCTTATACAACTGTACACACTTTCCAAATGGGAACAGGAGATACCTAGCCAACGCCAAAAACGTGTGGCCATACAGGTAAGAGCTGGAACTCCAAACCACGAAGAAACAAGGAACGGCTGCAACGACACATGCAAACGACAGCAAGAGCCCAAAAGTCAGCGACCACAAGAAATTTCCAATCCACACAGGCCACGCCACATCTTTTCCTGGTCGCGAATGGATGTCGCCCTCCGCAATACGTTGCACACTTCGGTCCTTTTTGTAAAGGGCCGGCTTCCAGATTCGGATACCAAACGGATGTGTGGTATTGATAGCATCCTGGCGCTCGCGAAGCGTGAATGTTTCATTTGTCTTGATACTTGAGGTATCCTCGTCATTTTCGTCGTCTTCGTCGTCTTCGTTTTCGTCGGCGCTTTCCAGCTCTCTTCGAAGCTCCTCTTGAAACTCACCCATGTGTTTAACATCGTGCTCCTCTTCGCATTCAGCTATTTTATGGATAATGCTGCCTGTTGCTGAATGCTGGTGCACCAGGCGCTGACTCACTGACGCCTTTTTCCCCTTATTATCCGGAATAAACACATCGCCAGACGTGCTCGCGGTTCTCCCGCGGTCTTGGGTGGCAGCGGCGTCCTCATCGTCATCCGTGTACTCTGGAATTGGTCTTGACGGGACCCTCAGATTACGCAGATCTTTAATCGATGTCGGGCGAATTAATGGCGACCTCTTGGAAACTTCCTTTGCGCGGCGCCTGGCTTCCTTCAAACCATACGAGTAGCCTTCAGAATAGTCGCGATCAAAGTCTGCCTCTACTTCAGCCACATCGTCGTCTGTGCTATACTTGAACCGGCGGGCCCGGTCGGTCTGTCCAGATATTGATTTTCGTGTTCGCAGAGTCGGGTCAGCAGGAGCAGCAATTCCAGTAGCTACGCCCGATATGCCGCCGCCCTCGGCTGGTTGTTCACGGTCAGTGTATGAAGAGATCGAGGGGATGCGGGTGAGAGAGGGGCCAGAGGGCTGACGGGTTTGCGGTTGCTGCTGTTGGGACTGAGAGCTACGTAGAGAAGCATGAGACGTGGGCTGGTAAAGATGAGCAGAGTGTTGCCTTACCGCTTTAGGAGGTCTAGAATCTGCTGGAGAACCCGGCTCAGGGGATGTTGGTGGTGGTGGAGGTTTAGACATTTTGTTATGCAGGACCAATTAGAGAGCACTTGGCAGAGTGAAAAGGTCTTTCGAATGAAGTGGTTGAGTCAAGTTGTTGGTAGAAGAGAAGAAACGACGATAACCAGCAACCACTCAAAACAAAGCATCAACCACGAGTAAAAGTGCGAAATCAGAGTTGCCAGCGACAACCATGTCCTCTCTCGGTACAATAGGGGATGGAAGTGCTACGGGTCTACGACTACGGCCATGCAGTTTCAACTTCACGAGAGACTATTATTTTGGATTTTACACGATGTTATGAATATATGGTCTAGTAGCCGACGCTGATGAGATAGTCAGCGAGCTTCTCAACAGTGGTGGCAGCAGTGCCAGGCTGGAGAGAGGGTCCGTAGTGTGCAATGAGAAGAGCCTGCTTGGTTCTTACAGCAATGATTCCCTCTTCGCCATGCTTGCCGTAGATACTTCGGTCGTCAGCACGCAGCAGAAAGTACTTTTGTTTCTGAATGTGAAGGCCGCCAGCCTGGAGAGGAGCAGCGTCAGTAAATCCCTTGGCGAGCTCAGCGACCTCGCTGGCATCAATGTTGAAATCAGTGGACTGAGCCCAGACACTGTCTCCAGCACGAGAATAGAGAGCGGCCTTGTCAAGACCACCGCTGACCAGAGTATCGACATAAGCTACGGAAAAGAGTTAGAAATAGGGTGATGGCTTGCCGTGAAAAGAGCAAGTTACTTACAGATCCACGACATGATTAATGAGCAATTGAGGAGATGGGTAAAAGGGAGGCAAATGAAAATGTAAAGAGAATGAAAGGGAGATGATGGAGTGGGAAGGGAGAAAAAGGAGGAAGAGTCTATTTTGATGTGTTGTTTTCTTAAATAAATTTTGAGTGCGCCAAATAATTTCCTTCAACCACGGGGTCTACCATGGGTCTTCTAGGGGTCTACTAGGGGTCTACTAGGGTGTCTACCACGGTGTCTACGCTGATGCGATAGCGTCAACTCAAGGTAGCCATGGTAGAAGTTGACGCCCGCTGGTGTGGTCAAGTATGTTCTATCCAGGGACAGCAGAAAAGTGTTGAGAGAACGTGTTGACAGCGATAAATCACACTGGTTACTGAGCCTACAGTCTACGTGGTGATGATGTTGTGATATGTCCGACTCAAAGGTCATATCCAGCTCTAGATCAACTACAGATGTGTTTGCTACTTGCTGACCTGAGTAGGCCCTTGATCAGACTGCAGTCCTACGGTTCAACTTCAACCTACTTTATACTCTTAAGATTATGCCCTTCCCCAAGGCTTCCAGTGCTCGATATCAACGTTCAGAGAGATCAGCTATTCTTGCCAACTTTTACTACCGGCACTTTGTCTCTACGGAACCGTTTTAATATTGCGAAATACACAAGAAATAAGCGTTAACGTTGATTCAGAGTCTCAGACCCTCTCATTCTCTCATTACTTCGGGTCATCCCCTAGCCCAACTGTTGATCTCCCCCCCTCGCAGAGTATACGTCTCGCTAAAGAAAGATAATAAGCCCATGCAAAGACCGTTCTTTACGCCGTTTACGGTAGGCAGACATGACTTGTTATTAAATTGTTAATACTAAAAAGATGCGGTGATGACCCCTTTTTCATGATCCTTTTTTTTTATGACTATCGTTTTATTGCAAACCCCTAAACACTTTAGTGAACACGCAATTTCAGGTGCACCGTGCACCTCATCGTCACCAGCTAGATAGCCCACACAAGGTCCGGATCCTGCACGCATGACTGCAGATTACGGGATTCTGATTCTGGGTCATTCAGGAGTTGCGCTTGGTGCTGGTCGTTAGGAAGTCGCTAGGAGGTCTCCATGAGTCCATGATGTCGTTAAGTCGCAATCGTCGATATCTAGCATCGCAACCCATGATTTGCCTTCACCTTTTTCTCCGCCTGTCGCCAGTAGTCCGTAATATATTGTTGACATGCAATTCATCTGAGAGCAAATTAACTAAAGGCTCAATTGGCCAAGTAGGTCTGAGTCCAGCCCGTCTCAAAGTGATGGCTACCCAATTATGGTCCGGCAAGTTTCCTGGGCCCTCTGGTACTGGCCAACTTCTACAGTAGTTCCAGTCTTCCAGAAACCAATTTACAGTGTATACTGACAAAACGATTCAATCAGATTCTGCCACTCAGTTTGGACTCTGGTAATTTCGCTACTACAAGTACAGGGCACATCTCATGAGATTCAGCTAAAACAATTGTGTAATTAATATTTGCTATGCCATGCCATGGCTGAAATGGCTGCGTTTAATCGTTGGCCCATGAAATGCACCAACGTTGGTTACTGAATTAGCAGCTGAGCCGATGGAATATATCAATGTTGCTTGCTACTGAGCCAACATTGATAAGCCAGCCTGTGACTTTTTCTCTTCGTGTGGAGGCTGCTGTTAATGCAATTTCTGAGTTCGTCGTCGAGGCCGCTGTTAAGCCTATATGACCCTCTCGGACTTTTTTCCTCTACGGCCGCGATAAAGGCCTGTGTACCCAGACAGAATGATCTTTGCAATATTTTGTCTCTTGCCCCTCCAGCCAACGAAACTTCAGCCGCCCTCGCGAACCTCTGTCCTAGGGGGCCCCCCATCCCAAGGCCTCCCTTTACTCAATCGCTGTTTGGCACGACAAGGGAAACTAAGAAAACGCTTCGTGAAGAGTCGGGAGTGTCTAGAATGGAGAAACACCTCTTTTCCACACCCGACCCAATATCCAATTGATTGCCTCAATTAATGCTCAAGTACAGTATAGCCCACAGTATTTCAATAGTCAATCAGACACCGGTTACCACCAGTTGTCTACTTTATTCACTCACTCCCCAACCTTTCTAAAAACCCCTAGTAGACCTCCAATTCTCATACCCCTCCTCAGCCCGAATAATTCGATACAACGTCTTATTACACACATTAATCCCCACTTCTCTCCCGAATATCCTGACAACTAACCGAAACAAGAGGCGGGGGGGAGGGGGGGGTGACCTTAAGCACATATGCATTATCGCTCTCTTGTCTCTTTCGTTTAGCATTTGGGGCCGGCCAGACCGTTTGAGGGACTGCCCGTCCTGTCGCTGCCGGTCTTGTGCGACTGTGTAGTGGACTGTGGATTTGGGGATACCGTATGTTTGGCTGATGGAGCCGAAGGAGTGGCCTGAACGTCGGTCCGCGGCGATTTGGCCGCGCAGATAGGGTGTGAGGTCTTTTCGTTTTTTTAGGGTGGTTTGGCTTTAGTGGTGGTGGTGGTAGTAGTATACGTAGTAGTAGTAGTTATAGGTTCTGGAGGGATTTCTGGTTCCATGGCTGGTGGTTGAAGATGGGGCAAGTTGTTTCTACGGTATAAAATGCATGCGCAATGAAGTACCGGTAGCTACCCAAGGGTCCTGCTTATGAAAGGCCGCTGCCAGGGGTTACGTCAGCCATTTAGGGCTGGGCCATCTACTACGTACTGTATGTAATTATAGCTATGATAGCCAGTAGCCTAGTAGGCTAGTACTGAGAAGCTGAGCTTACTCCCAGACAATAACAGCACGGTCTTTACTTTGCAAGTACAGTAAAGACCAACAGGTGAGGCACACGAGGGACGTCTACTGGGTAGTACTAGTACTACTGAGTCCTGACCACAGCTATACTAGGCCACAACACATCTGAGATGATCTTATGATGTGACCGAAGACGTCGGTTCATCAAAAATAAAAGTTTTATGACATGAGAGTAGGCTACTTTGGGAGTAATTACAAGTTTATTCCTTGTATTATTATTTGTCTTGAATTTATGAATTTTTAGCACTTTCAGTGTAGTGTGTTTATATTTACAACTACTGTAATTTACAAGCACATTTATTCAAACCCGGATTCTTAAAACTAAAGCTTTTATAAACTTTATAAAGTACTAGCTGTATAATACGTAGACTAGTGTATATTCAAGGATTTATTTCATTGACCCAGGCTTCCAATGAGATGTCGGTTTATAATATGTACACGCGTACTGTAAGACTTGTGTAAGTAGACTTGTGTAAGAAGACTTGTGTAAGAAGACTTGTGTAATCATAAGTAGACTAGCTACGTAGTGTACGATATATGGAGGCCCTCTAATGACAAATGATGGGTACCTGGGGTGGGGTGTAAATTCACGGTAGACGGCGCGAGCTCTTACTGTCATATCAGATCATTAATTAGCCTAACAATAGCTAGAGTCAGTACTTTGTCAACAATAGATCTCGAGTCTAGCCAACATCTACCTAAAGGGACCCGAAAACGATCTAAACAGCTGTATACAGTAGTCTACACAAGGACGAGTTACAAGGATGAGCTATATAGACTAGTTACAAAGACGAGTCACAAAGTAGACAAAAGACTAGACCACAATAGATAAACAACTAGGTCTAGCTAGCCTCACACACGATCTAGATTCTAGTCTAGATATATAGTACTATATATATATTTATCAGCAACATAAGGCTTATAATTACTACGTATAAGTTCATGTGCATGCAAAATCGTTAATATTTGCAATGGAGAGCTCACACGATATATGTAGACCTTTAAAAGTGTTTCCCCATTGAAATTCCCAATATATATAGACTACGTAGTCTACCAGGAGTCCAGGACTCTACCTGATATCGCACGTCGCACGTCGCGCACGGCACTTAACTCATTAGCTAGCTATCTCCGTATTAGCCATCATTTACAAATTGTTACAATGAATTTTGATCGGCTTCAACTTTGAGACCAAACAATCAAACAAACAAACAAACAAATGAACGAGCGAGCGAACAAACGAACGAACGAACGAACGAATGGTATCAGAAAAAAACCAGCATCATACGGGGCTGGCCAGTCACCATTGCATTAGGTACGGGCCCGTAGAGTGTGGGCATTGAATTCACATTTAATGATTTTACAGTAACATTAATATTCTGTACGCGTACTACGTAGAGCTTAGTAGCCTACGGTAGACTCTGGGGTAGAGAGCTAGCTAGTAGAATCTGTACGTACTGTAGAATCTGCAGTCCACAGTAAATTTTGTACATAGTAAGTTAGTAACTGTACTGAAGAAACTATATCAATATTATTCTGAATTTGTTCTTAATATTTGTCGGAATTTTGTCCTGAATTTATTTCTGTTTAGGATTGCGTTGCGTTTGGTACGTACCGTTTTTGCTTGTGTTCAAAAGATTAATTAGACTACTAGTTAGTACGTAGTCTAGTTACTGTAAGACTTGTGTAAGTTCTAACCTTTTTCAAACTACGCTCCACCAGTCCACCATGGCAGCTGGAGTCCACCATGTACCCCGCGTACGCCAAAGGTTCTGTCATGAATATTATATTTCAGGCCTACTAGAATTTCCTAGACTACACTTACTACGTACTTAGTATATATACTATATAATTCATTCTTTTTGAACTGTTCCAAGTTGATTCCGATATATACAGTATACAACTGTACGTATGTGTGCTGAAACTTTGTTCTGTTCTATCAACTCCTTCGTCCTTTTTATACTGTATATGAATATCTTGAATTCTGGAGATCTCGAGACTCGGGTTAACTGACCGTCTACAGACTCGAGCCGGCCTATAGGCCCTACACTGCTGGTACAAGTCACCAGTTTAAATTGCATTTTTGCGTTTAAAGTCTAATTTCAATCACATTACTCACTCACATTACTTACATTAGAGTCCAGTCTGACATGAAGGACCTAAAATCTTAAGGAATTGGCACTTTTTAATCTACATTCCTGCTACTAGACTGCAGAAAACTGCTAGCTAGTACATGGCCACATCTAACAAACAGAGGGGTGTGAACACTGAACACTGAACAGACTATTACCAAAAAGTATATTAAGACATAAAAACACACAAAAAAAAAGACATAACTAAGTTATACATAATCAATCATGCTCACACACGAAGCCAGTTAAAACTATAACTATTTTCTGTAATAGAAAATAGAAAATAGAAAATAGAAAGTAGCAAAGCAACCCTAGCGCTAATAATGCGAGAAAGACAAACAATTCATGAGTACAGTGGTCTAAACTTTAGCAGCCTCGGCAGGTGCATGCGCAGGGGCAGCAACACCCTCATCATGCTCAGCACTACCAGCAGCAGCAGCAGCAGCAGCTTGCTTCTCATCGAAAAACTGATGTCTAGTAGCAGGAGTCTCAGGCATCCACTGCGATGACCGCCAAGCAGGCACGCCGGAATCCCACATCAACGAAATCTCTTCAAGAGTCTTATCCTTAGTCTCAGGGAAAAGGAAATACACATGGACTGTCATGACAACACAGAAAACCATGAAAATCAAATAAGTCTTCCACGTAATGTTCTTGAATGCAGTGGGCACAAACATGGCTAGCGCAAAGTTAAAGATCCAGTTCGCGGCTGCGCAGAGACCGTTCGCGACACCACGCTGCGAGGTAGGGAAGATTTCGGAACAGTAGATCCAGATTCCGGGACCCCAGGTGGGAGCGAAAGAGGCTACAAAGAGGTATGAGACGGAAATAATGGCCTTGGAAGCGCTCTTGTTGGTGACAGTGATGCGCACGAAATCGTCATCGGAAACGTTGGTCAAGGGAATAGAGAATTTGCCCAAGAGAATGCAGGTCAACATGAGCCAAAATCCCATGAGAATACTGCCCGCCATCAACAAACGGCGGCGTCCCCATTTGTCAATGAAGAGCAGCGCAGGCACGGTCATGACCATGTTAATGACGTACTGGATAGAAGAGGACACAAGTGCGGTGTTGCCAGAGTATCCGGCCATTTGAAACATGTAGACAATGTAGTACATCATGACGTTCATTCCAGTGAGCTGCTGCCAGATCTGCGCAGAAAGACCGACCATGGTACGGTTAATGTTCTTTTTGTTGAATAGGTGAATCGTCTTAAAGTCGGCATTTGCTTTCTCGATTTCAACAGCCTCGCGGATTTCCTCGATTTCAAGAGTCACGTCTGGGTGATTAACGTCACCCTTGGCCTGAATCATGGAGATGATGTGGATAGCCTCCTCCCATCTGCCCTGTTTCGCCAACCAACGAGGCGATTCTGCCAGAACAAACGTACCCGCAAGCAATATGACTCCGGGGATCATCATGATGCCCCAACCAGTTCTAAACGACGCAGTTCCCTCAATGAACGAGCATCCGTATCCAATGTAAAACATGATCATGATACCCCAAGTAATCGCCCACTGGAAAATACCTCCGAGTCTTCCTCTGATACGCTTAGGCGCGAGTTCCGAAATGTACACAGGGACGGTAGAGGACGCAAAGCCAATTCCGAATCCCGAAATAAGGCGGCCGCAGACAAGTTGGGCGACAGAGAACGACGAGCACTGAATAGCGCATCCCACAATCCAAAAGCCGGACGCGATTTGAATAACGGGTTTACGACCAAGTTTATCAACGAGCAGACCACAGATGAGGGAGGTGCAGAAGGATCCGCCCGCCATGGCTGCGGTGATGCCTCCTTGGGCAATAGAGCTGGGGTAATTAAAGGTTTCTAGGTAAGGTTTTTGAGAGACGAAGGAGGAAACGGACGAAATGTCGAATCCGAAAAGCAAGCCTCCGATTGTGGCGATGGAGGCCAACACGTATGGGTTGTAAACAGTGTACCCCATAGTTTAGTTTTTTGTTTTTTGTTAATGTATATAGAGCAATTGAAGTATGGGAAATATGGGGGAGGAAAGAAAAGAAGAAGAAGGAAAAGAAGGAAAGGGAAAGAACAGATTAAGACGAGGACAAGGGGGAGGTTTTATAGTTTAAAGAGATGGCTCATTTTATTTCATTTTATTTTGAGGAGACTAAAATACTGCTGGTAGGGTATACTAGGTATAAAGATGTTAGTGTATGAAATGTGAATCTAAAACATGGCCAGCTGATGCAAAAAGAATATTATAGATACAGGACCTTATTGGAGGTCGACTATTTTCTGAACCTTTTATGCTTTGAGTTTGTGTAGAAATTCAATTGCGGAAGTAGTATATACGTTCAAGATGGGTAGAGTCCTTCGAGAAGAGTTTGTGAGTTTGTGAGTTTGTGAGTTTGTGAGTTTGTGAGTTCGTAGAGTCCTTCAAGATGAGTTCAGATGAGTTCATGAAGTTCAAGATAACTTCAGATGAGTTCAAATAAGTCCAAGATGACCTCAAGATGAGAACATGGCAGTCACATTAATCTCAAGCCAAACAACTCAAGATCTGCAAAAATTACAACAAAAAAACTCATCTTCTTCATTCAATCTCCGTCGGCGTGTGGATCATAAACTATAGAGTTAACTAATTATGAACGGCGGGGTTGGTTGACCATCCGGAACTATTAAAAAGAAAAAAAAAAAAAATCTGAATTACCCAAAGGGCCAAAAGCATATGTAGGAGGGGGAGGGGAGGGAGAGGTTAGACTAGAGAGTCTAGAGTCTAGAGTCTCTAGACTCTGTACGCCGTACGCCTACCTTATTAATTATAACAGATACTGTACTTGAGTAACTTGAACCTCTTGAATAGCGCGATCGACACAGATATTACTTTGACTCTTTAACTCCTAGAGAGGGGCCTATATAAAGCAGCCTACACTGGCCAGGCCTACAGTACGTGTAGCTGCTGTCACAGCCTGTCAGTGTTCATGAATATTGAGTGAACACGGATGAATTAGATCGCGGAACAGTCACCGGAACGGCGGAGCCCCCTCTCAATAAAAGCCAAACCCTACTTTAGTACACGTGCATAAAGTTTAATTTCTTCTTTCTACTTCCGTTTCGGTAGTAGAACCGATGATATTTATCCCGAAATATAAAAAATACTGCAGTACAGTAGTACTGTATATGATTATGTAACAAAAGAAGAAAAAAAAAGTGTGGGGGGGGGAATTGGTCTGCAGGTCTTGACTGCTGAGCTCTCTAGCTATAGTCCTGCCAGTCTGCTGCCAGTCTCCTGGTACCGGTATATTTGCTACGTATATTCTGAATTTCTGAGTCCTGAATATATATATTCTGGAGAGAGGGGTGTACCCGCATAGAACCGAGGCTTACTGTATAGTCTATATAATTACTGTATAATGAATCAACGAATACGATATCGTATTTTTTTTTTGTGTGTTTAACTAGTCGTCGTATATACCGGAATAAATATGTATTACTGTGCTAACATGCATGGGATAAATAACAGATCTAGAAATGAATAACATGAATGGATAACAGGGATATCGATGAATAACAGGGATGAACAACAGGAATGAACAACATGGGAAGCATGACTTCAGTAGATCAGCATATGTCAAGATATGTCAAGATACTGAAATTTAGACACTGAAATTTAGACACGTTGAGACCCTGAAATGCTCTTACGAGGGCCCATCATCAAGTGGCATCAAGTGGCATCAAGTGGCATCAACTGAGCAGTCCATAATGGACTCCATATATGTATGTATATTTATAAATATTCCACCACACATCAATTACAAGTCATGTCGCTAACTAGCTAGTCTAGTCGGATCCAGTGATATCGATGAGATCATGAAGCAGTTCACTAGTTCAAAACACAAGAAAGTGCGGGGAATATTAATACGAAATTATTCCTTGTATTATTATCTGTCTTGAATTTATGAATTTTTAGCACTTTCAGTGTAGTGTGTTTAATACGGTAAATAGTGAATAGTGAATACGTACTAGACTATCTATAGGTCTAGGGTCTACATTAGATGAAATATATGACTGCCGTTGCTATATATATGCAGAGTCTATAAATCCTTTTATGCAATACATGCGTCCAATTGATGTCCATGGAAAAAGGGAAAAGGTACGGCATTTTTCATGACATTTCAATACTATTAATTGCTTGATTTTCTTGTTAGTACAGTTCGCACTTGCAACTTCGCACATATGCTCATCTGGTTGCCGGCCTTGTAAGTTAACACTGGTCTGTGCAGCTGTCACTACGTACATATATACTCCCTAGTAGCTCAAATTTATAAACGAGGCCAGCTGTCTCCGTTTGTCATGAAAGTTCAGACAATTGTTAACTGCGTTTACGGACCCTCTCTCCTTCTCTTTTTGTTTGTCTTTTTGTTTGTCTTTTTGTTTCTCTTGAGTTTCTCTTGAGTTTCTCATTCTTTCCACCAGCTGTACGTACAAATATTAGCTTGGTAGAGTCTGGTAGAGTCTGGTAGAGTCTGGTAGAGTCTGGTAGAGTCTGGTAGAGTCTGGTAGAGCTCTAGTCTAGTCTGGTAGAGTCTGGTAGACGACTGGCCATGGATATGTCGTAGACCTCAGATGATGAGCTCCAAAGAGAAATGCAATTGATGGTTGCTTGGTTTCAAAAAAGATAAAAGATACGAAAAAAAAGGTCTTGGCAAAAGGTCTTGGCAAAAGTCTCAATAAAAGGATTTGTATACAGTACACTGTACAGTACGTAATTAATAGGAGGGTCAGTCAGAGATGGCACTTCAAGAACACCAAGAATGTTGACCCTATACAATACATTGAGACTCGATTTGAGGGTGCACATATGAGCCTAGGAAGGATCCATCGATATCGAAAAGTTGATGAGACTACGTATTATCGGCTTTTATCGGCCTTTGTTTGATTCTGTCCCGAGTACTACGTAGTCCCGACTACTAACCGTGTTAACTACCCGTTATGCCATACTACTACTGTACGTATGCCACACAGGCACAGGCACGGCTTGTCTCTTCCGTAAACGCCTGCCCAGCTCTTGGTATATGGGCTGAGCTTGCCGCCGAGCTGTCAATATTTGCTGGGGAGGGCGGCGGCGGCGGCCACCATATCAATCTCAACATTTTTCATTTCATTTATATTTCATTTTGAATATATATATATATTCTCAGCCTCTTTTTAATTGCAATATTGACGTCTTTGATATATAGCGATAGCTAGATTAAAGTGGGTGTGTGCGGTTGTGAGCTGTGTTGGGTCGACGACACCTATATGTAACAGACACCGCCCTCACTGCCCTCACTGCGCACCATTGCCACCATTGCCACCAGACTGGGTTCAGACTGGGTTCAGGCTCAACGAAGTTTTAGCTAGTCTATACCGGTATACTCAGTAGACTAAATATTAAGGATTTGGCATGTGAAGAGCGTGGGAGCACGGTGGCAGTGGCAATATTTAGAAGAAGAAAAAAAAAAAAAAAGAAGAGGCGAATTCATGTAAATGTAACGGATGAAGGCAACGGAGGAAGGCGAAAAGCTTAGCTATAGCCTAGGTTCTAGCTAGCTAGTGTGATGCTCATCTGACAGGCCTGTTAATTAATTTTTTTTTTTTTTTTAATTTTCACCCTACCCTCACAAGTATAACATACCAGCACCCACCTCATCACCACCACCACTACCACTACCACTACACATCAATCACCATAACAGAATGGGCGTTCCAAGACCTAACTTTTCCTCGCAGCAGCAGCAGCCTTCGTGTACAGGACCATCCTCATCTGAGCCCCGTTCTGTTGCCACCACAGCGTCAGACTCATCATCGTCTGGTGCTGCCTCACGACAACAACAACAACAACAACAACAACAAACTTCATCGTTATCTAAGGAAGAAGCAGAGAGACTGTATGTTGAAGCCATGGAGGAGCAGTATGCAAGACAGGAAGGTGGTGCCTGAGAGTGTTTTTGTTTTAATTAATTGATGTTATACAATTTACACAGTAATTTACACAATAATTTACACAGTAATTAATAGCATTACGCGTATATCCTGAAAGGAGTGCCATGCGAGGCTCAACCAAAACATTCAGAGTGCAACAAAGTTAGATATCAACAATTGAGTGAGCAGAGTGAGCAGAGTGAGGCACTGAGAGGCACTGAGAGGCACTGAGAGCTATCAATGCCGTGTCTCTGACGTCCCCTTTTTCCTTGAGTTGGTTGTTGTTGGTTGTTGGTTGTTGTTGGTGGTGGTTGTTGAAGGTCAAGTAGTTGAAGGTCAAGTAGTTGAAGGCCTTCTTCACTGTTCTCTGCTCATGGCCATGGCGTTGCTAATCGTTGTTAATCGTTGCTAATCGTCCTCGTCTACCAGGTCATGAAAAATGAAAAATAAAAAATCCTAAAGGGGCTGTGTTTGCTGCCTTTTCTGCCTTTTCAGCCTTTTCCTGCTTTCACGAGGAAACTATAGTTACTGCTTTACAGTGCTTACTCACACAAAATAAACACTTGAATAAGCTCTTTTGTAAACGACGCTCTTATAAAACTCTCCCTCTTTCTCTGGTTTAAATTTTGCAAATATATTTCAACCTCCCTTCACTCACCACACAACCTCTCCATCTTCACCATGTCGGACAAACTGGACTCAGCAGGTCTCGTTCCCCCATTAATAACTGTAAACACAACTGTAAGTAACCACCCTTCATCATACCACTACCACCCTCGCTAACAAACAAACAAACAACAGCTTCCCTCTGATGAAAACTCTGATGAAAAGAAAATAATCAACGAAAAGACACTAGACAACCCTCCTGACTATGCGCACAACGCTTCAACTGCCTTCAACGAAGCAGCTCCACCCTCATCTGACTCTCCCTTCGGCCTCTCCGTAGACCAGCTCACTGTTCTCCAGGACCTCCGCGACCCATATCTCCTGCTCCCAGTCGACGGCATTCAGGGCCTGGAATCAAAACTACTCACAAACTCAACTACAGGCCTCTCAACACGTCAAACTGAGTCGCCTCTACAAGCTGCTACAGACTTCACCGCACGCAGCAATTTCTACGGCATCAACAAGCTCCCCGAACGCAAGCCAAAATCCTTTCTTCTTCTCGTCTGGATAGCCCTGCAAGATAAAGTTCTCGTGCTGCTGACCATTGTTGCTGCCATCTCACTGGCTATTGGCCTCTACGAAACTTTTGGCCAACCAACGGAATATGACGAAGAAGGCCATGCTCAGCCGAAAGTAGGCTGGGTCGAGGGTGTTGCCATTATTGTCGCCATCGCCATCGTCTCACTCGTGGGCGCAGCAAACGACTGGCAAAAGGAGCGTCAGTTCGTTAAACTCAACAAAAAGAAGCAAGACCATAAAGTCACCGTCATTCGCGACGGCACAACCCAAAATATATCCGTCTTTGATGTCCTGGTCGGCGATTTAGTCACTCTCGAACCTGGCGACATCATTTCCACTGACGGTATTCTCGTAAACGGATATGGCATCAAGGCTGATGAAGCCGCTCTTACCGGTGAGTCCGACAACGTCCGCAAGTTGCCCGCACAGCAAGTCATTGATAAACTCGATGGCCAGGCTCCCTCTACAAAGGGTATGGACGCCTTCATGATCTCGGGTTCAAAGATTCTAGAAGGCACTGGGTCCTACCTTGTCACTTCTGTTGGTACAAACTCCTTCCATGGAAAAATGCTCCTCTCTCTCCAATCCGACGCAGACGAGACCCCATTGCAGGAAAAGCTCAACTCCATTGCCGAGTCTATTGCCAAGATGGGCTCTTTGGCCGCTCTTCTCATGTTTATCATTTTGTTTATTCGTTTCCTTGCTCAGCTCAAAACCTCAACTCTTAGTGGCGCTGAAAAGGGCCAGGAATTCCTTACCATTCTCATCACTGCCATTACAATCATTGTCGTTGCCGTTCCAGAGGGGTTGCCTCTCGCAGTAACTCTGGCCCTCGCTTTTGCAACTACCCGTATGGTCAAGGATAATAACCTGGTGCGTGTTCTCAAGGCCTGTGAAACAATGGGCGGCGCAACCGCCATTTGCTCAGACAAGACTGGTACCCTCACGCAAAACAAAATGTCGATTGTGGCAGGCTCCACGGGTGTCTCGTCGCAGTTCCAAGTCGACCCGGATGAGGAGAGCTCTACGTTTGCCGCTGATTCCTCTCTGCCGTCTGCGGCTGACTTTGCCCGGGACATGCTCCCTGTTACTAAAGAGCTGACTATGCAGTCCATTGTAGCCAACTCGTCTGCTTTCGAAGAGGCTCCCTCGGAAAATGAGCTCAACGGTGAACTGTTTGTAGGAAGCAAAACTGAATCTGCACTTTTGAATTTCGCCCGCAGATATCTTGGAATGGGACCCCTTGCCGATGAGCGCACATCCAACACAGTTCTCCGCGTCTACCCCTTTGACTCGGCTAAAAAGTACATGGCCACAGTTATTGCCAAGCCAGAAGGCGGTGTCCGCTTGCTTATCAAAGGTGCTGCTGAAGTCATGGTGGGCCTGTGTACTGAAATCCACGACGAATCCACAGGCAAATCTGTACCCATCACCTCTGAACAAGTCGAAACGTATCAAAACCACATTTCCACATATGCCTCTCAGAGTCTGCGCACGATCGGTCTTCTGTACCGCGATTTCGACGACATGGACTCGTGGAACCCGTCCAAGAGCCGCGAGCCTTCGCTGTTTACCAAAATGACTCTCCTTGGCGTTGTAGGCATCATGGACCCCCTGCGCCCCGGTGTCAAAAAGGCTGTTCTCGACTGCCAGAATGCCGGTGTCATTGTACGCATGGTGACGGGTGACAACTTGGGCACTGCAGTGGCTATCTCCAAGGAGTGTGGCATCCTGCAAACCGATACCGATACTGTCTTGGAAGGTCCTGTGTTTAGAAAGCTGTCCCCTACGGAAATGAGAAAGGCCCTGCCCTCGCTGCGCGTGTTGGCCCGTTCTTCCCCAGAGGATAAAAAGATTCTTGTCAGGACTCTCCGTGAGATGGGCGACACTGTTGCTGTCACTGGTGACGGTACCAATGATGCGCCGGCTCTTAAGCTTGCCGACGTTGGTTTCTCGATGGGCATTGCCGGTACGGAAGTGGCAAAGGAGGCGTCTGACATTATCATTATGGACGACAACTTTAGCAGTATTGTCAAGGCTATTGTTTGGGGCCGTACTGTCAACGACGCTGTCAAGAAGTTTCTTCAGTTTCAAGTCACTGTCAACATTACTGCCGTCCTCCTTACATTTGTATCCGCTATTGCGGCCAGCAACAACGAGTCAGTCCTGACTGCTGTGCAGCTTTTGTGGGTCAACCTTATCATGGACACGTTGGCGGCACTGGCCTTGGCCACTGATCCACCTAGTGAATCCGTTTTGGACCGCAAGCCTGATAACCGTAGTGTGTCTTTGTTTTCGCCAACCATGTGGAAAATCATTCTCGGCGAAGCTACTTACCAGCTGATTGTGTCGTTCACGTTACACTTTGGAGGGTCCCATTTCTTTGACGCGTCCACGTCCGCTGAAAGAACTCAATTGCATGCCCTTGTATTCAACACATTTGTGTGGATGCAGTACTTTAAAATGTTTGTAGCCCGCCGTCTCGACAATAAGATGAACATGTTTGAGGGTATTTGGAAGAACTGGTACTACGTCGCCGTGTCGTCCGTGATCCTTGGAGCCCAAGTGCTCATCATGTTTTTCGGTGGTGCCGCGTTTTCCATTGAGCGACAAACGGGCAAGCAGTGGGCCATTGCCATTACCCTTGGATTCGGGTCAATCCCCGTCGGTCTCCTTTTGAGATGCATTCCCGACGAGTTTCTGGTCAGGTACTTCCCCACTCGCGTGTACCGCTTCATTCTGCGCATGGGAGGGTATCTCCGATTCTGGCGCCTGTGGTCCAAGGATAAGCGCAGCCCCGAGATCCGGGTCGCCGACGACGAGGAGTCCAACATTGAGCAGGCTTACAAGTGGCCGGCACCATTTGAGCAGGTGAAACAGGATCTTGTGCTTCTCAAGCTGCGCGGGGGCCGCTGGAACCAGATCAAAACGAAACCCAAACGGCTGTTGCAGAGTTTCAGAAACTCCATATCCTCATCCTCCTCATCAGCAGCCTCGCTCAACTCGTCATCACTATCATCCCCCGTGAGCACACTATACACTGGTGGCGCGGGGCCCTCAGAACCCACGAGCCCAATATCCCTAACAGCTCCAACTCAGGGCGCACTAGGAGGTCATGCCACGACAGACGAGGCCGGCTTCCTAGCGGTCCCGGGTCAGCAGCACCAGCAGGCAGGAGGAGGAGGAGGAGCAAACGGGCGGAATAATCGGTTAAACAGGAGCCGGGGTAGCAGTACAAGCAGTCGGAGCTCTTATAGCATTGAGGCGCTGACGATGGTTCCTACATTGGTTGGTGGGGCTATTGCTGGGTGGGCGCCGGAGAGGGAGGAGACGGAAGGTAGTAGTCGTCGGTAGGTGGTAAAATTCGCGAGGAACAATAAATGCGAGGAACGTTAAACAGTGGTAAATGCGAGGGAACAAAGTGGAGGGAAAAAAAAAAAAAAAAAAAAAAAAAAAGAATTGGACAAAAGTGAAAGTCAGAAAGTCGAGCTCTAGATGATGAATAAAGAAATTTTTAGTACGTATTGTATATGTTTAATTTTAATTTTAATGGTATTTTTTTATATTCTGTCTTGCATTTTAAGTGTAGTCTAGCAGCGGGTTGTGGATAAGAGGAGGGAATTCTTAAGGAAGGGAAAAGAGAGAAGGAGGGAGAAGGAGAGAGAAGGAGGGATATCGATTCGAATTAAAAAGGAAGAAACGGGAGTTTTTTTCAAAACTGTGTATATAGTACTGTATACCCCAAGCTTTATTTTACGCGAGTTATAAGAGAGATATCCATGTGTTGACGATTTCATTTGTAACAGTATTATACTACAGTAGTATATAGTAGAGTCTGAGTAGACTATATATACCGGTAGTACGTACAGTAGATTAGATTAGCTTTGATTACGGCTTGTGGACTAGAGTCTATATACTTTAGTACGTACGTAGTTTAACGGCGATATACCGGTATATATAGTCTATATATATGCCATATGTAGCACGCGTATAGTCTACTGCAATGGCGCTGGCACTGAACTCGATACCGAAGTTGCCGAAATTTGAAGGAAAAGCCCTAATTAAAAAACTGTAACTAGTACTCAGTACCAGACTAAATTGGAGGTCATCCTGACACGCCGGGTGCTGATTACGTAACAGAAATGATAATAATTAGTCATCCACAACTTTACAGCGCTTTATTTATTACGTACTGGTACTGGTACGTATAGCGGCTATAGCCTAGTCTAGTCTATACATTACCCTACAAATAAAGCCCTATTTTTTATCCTTCCCACAACCCTTTTCAACCCTTTCCCTCTAAATTTTATATAAAAGAACCCAAACTCCACCCTAAATTTTTTGTTTCTTTTCTTCTATAACAATGTTTTTAATACCATAGACGCACAAAGAGTCACGGTATAGGCTTTATAATTTCTCCTCCATGCCAATTACGTAGCAGATCTGTTGTGTCTGTTCTTCGTGCTCCGTGCTGTCTTAGATAATACTATTTGTTGTTCCAGTCTTTTCGTGTTCGGTTTCCGTATATAACGGTATTCTCGCGGCTCCATACAAACATCTTTTTTTTTTTTTTTTTTTTTTTTTTTTTTTTTTTTTTTTTTTTTTTTTTCAGTTATTTTTTTTATAATTTTAATCAAGTTTCATTATTTACAAAAAAAAAAAAAAATGTGGTTCTAAAAGCGAATATTTCATTCTGAAAAAGACGTCTTTAAGCTAGTCATGCTGGACTTAGTATTCATTGCTTAAACTATTCCCTGTGGAAGAAGACATGTTGATCACACTATTCAGCTCGTTCTGTAACCGTAACTTTGTTTGAGATTACTTATGATTACTCACTACCGGTCACTCAACCACAATCACTTGCCCTGTTTGAAATGGTTGTACAATTTGGCATCAACCGACGGATCTGCTAACCGCTGCTTGACCTTGATCTGAAGCAACTCGGGGTACGGGCACGACACCGTACGTTGTTGCAGTTGAGTATTTGAAGCTAAAGATTGACGGGCGGCGTAAAAGTCAAGACAGCAAGCGTAGAGTGCATCAATGGCGGCCGTACATTTGGATTCATTATAGGCTGATTTCTTGAGGCATGCTGAGTTAAAACGTATATACATACCGAAACCGCGGTAGAAAAAAAAAGTTGTTGTGTTAATATTAATTTGGTATTTGGGTGATCAAAAAAATGTATTCTGTTTTTGTGGAGCTTGCTTGCTTGCTTGCTAATGGCGCCTGGGAGAGAGGCCCGGCCGGGTTCGAGAGGCAAAAGGTGAGAGGTTTACTTACTTTGAATAGCGCAGGCTTGGCTATGACACGCTTGTTTGTTGTAATTGATGGGAGGAGGGCTAGAAGGATCTGTTTGATTGGTGGTGGTGGTGGTGGTCGACGTTGTCATTTTGTGTTTGAGTTTGTGTTTGTGTTTGTAAAGGCAACTGGGGGACGGGGGGGGGGGCCGAGGAAGTATACAGTAAGTAACTAAGTCGTTGGGAAAATGGGTCTGGAAGTGAAATTGAAAAGGAATTGGGATGATGAATGATTTTTTTTTTTCTTTTACGTATTGTCTCTGCGTAGTCTAGGCCAATTGAACAAACCCTTTTATTGAACTGCAGAATAAATCTACCGGTAAGAATCGATACTTAGCTCGATTCAAACCATCTGTGAGTTCCTCGATAGTGTCTTGTTTTACCAACATTTTCTGTCTGAGGCTGAGGATTGGTGATTCCTTGCTATTTGGACCAGGTGAATAGATCAATGTTTTTCAAAGGATTTGTCTAACCTTATCATCTTCATTTCAATCAAATTCTTTACGTACTCTTTCTTCCACTGTCGAAATTTGCTCTTTTTTAAGCGTTTGTTGCCTGATTTCAATACCATACTCGTATACATATGCTTGAAACTCCCAACCGTAAGAACCCTCCCCACACCATTTATTGAATACCGCTTGCAACAAATACTGTAAAATCATTCTTCCTCCACACCACAACATGTCTCCCTCTCATGAAGAACTGATCCAAAAAGCTATCGCTATGTATCATGACCCTGAGGTTAAGCTTTCCCTGTATAAAATTTGCAAATCTATTGATGTTCCTTACTCTTCCGTCGCACACAGACTAAAGGGCGGCTTGCCAAGCAAAATAATCCACCAAGAGCAACAATTGCTCACCCCCGAGCAGGAATGGATTCTCGAAGAACAAGTGATTGAATTGGTCAACTTGAAATCTAACCCGACCGGCCGTGAAGTACGCGAGATGGCAGCCAAAATAATCCGATTTTCGAATCCCAATGCGCCTACGCCGTCGAAAACTTGGTTAAACAAGTTTTTAAAGCGATCCAATTACCTTATTCGATCTAACCGTAATACAATTGATGTGCTGCGTATGCGTGACTCGAGAGACAAGCTGATAAGCATGTTTTTTGATAGATTGGAGGCGTGTGAAACGCAATTTAATGTCACACCCGATAGGGTCTGGAGTCTTGACGAAGTCGGGTTTCATGTTGGAGAAGCTACAAAGGGTGCGTATGATATTGCTCCGCCGAATCAGGGAAATGCCGTCTCTGGCGAATCAACCGATTTGGTCACTGTTCTAGAAACCATCTCTGCAACTGGTAAAATCTTGCAACCTCTTATGATTTATCAAGGTAAATGCTCAATGGAAGGCTGGTTTCCCGACCAAGGAGATAGAAATGTTGCACTGGCTTCCACTTCGCCAACTGAATTCATCAATTCAGACATCTTTTACGAGTGGTTCTCCAAGTATTTTCCGTTTTCGGACTCAAATTGGAATATATTGGTGATAGATGGTAACAAATCCCATACAACTGAAAGGCTGATATATTATGCCCTTGAACGCAAGGTAATGCCAATCTATATGCCTCCGCATGTGTCCAACGTATTACAACCACTTGACAGAGGTTGTTTTGGCATATCGAAGCATTCTTTTAGGCACGAAACGGCTTACAACTTCGCCAAAGAGATGTCCCCCTCAACACTATTATTTTTCCAATCATATATGAAGAATAGGACCAAGGTCTATTCGTCCAAGGTTATATGTGATGGTTGGAAGCGCTCAGGGATTTTCCCTCGCGATCCCGAGGTCGCGCTGCAATTCTTTAAATCGCACATGAATCTTAACACTGAGCCGCTTACAGATACCTCCAATAATCTCAATAATCAGCCTGTTTTATCAGAATTGAGTGCCGAGATCAATCCAGAGCAGCCAGTTACCCCCAAAGTTGATAATTGGCGTTCATATCGCTTGAAATTGAAACGCATGATGCGTAAATCGTCTATCAATATCCTTCCGATGGCGCATAAAATTTGGGCCGAGAATCAAGAGAACATGGCAAAAATTGCTGTACTGAACCAGCAAATAACTCGTCTCAAAAATCAGCTCGACAATGTTTTAAAGGACTGATCAAAGAGGTCGAGAATTCCAAACAATATGAATAAAAAGAGTTGTTGAACTCTTTTCTAAGGTTTATCCTGAACATGGTGTTGGTAATGTCATGGCCTCTCAAGAGGGTAGCTCACAATAAGTCTTTTTTAACTCTTTTTTTTGACCACAGGTCAATTTTTATAATTAAATTCGTAATTTCGGACATTGATTTATATCTTTTGTTCTTATCAGACCCTTGAATGGATGCAATCCTTTGAAGTGCGCGTTGATTGACAAAAGAATTGAGGTCACCCATAGTTAGTAAATGCTGTGGGGCGGGGTTCTTACGGTTGAGGGTTTCAATTCCATATTCGAAAATTGGGTTCACACAGGAGAGATATGGGGATCTAACCTTCATCGCGCTCATACTTTTCCTTGCTCCTCCCAGTCGCTGAATGACTGCAAAAGCTGCTTTCACTTGGTCTGTTTTCTTTTTCACATGATTTTTGAAATTCAAGTTTTTTTTGTCGATGATGATACCTAGTAACTTTACCTGGTCCGTTGCCTTCACCATCTCCTCTGGCTTTTCCTTAAAGTGAATAAGTCCTCATTTATCGCTCAGATTAAATTCCAATTTCTCGTCAAAAATTTCAAAATTCTTTTGGTGCACATGTTGTCGGACGGGTTTTGCTCAATGAGCGTGAGCTTGAGTACGATAAAATTTGGGAATGTTACACTCTCTAAGCCAGAATTTTCTACCTAATAACGGTCGTTAAAATATAAAAAAAAACAGACATATTCAATTCGAGTTGCATAAGATCGCATATAATTCAATTTAAATATCACTTGCACTATTTGAGCTCTGAAAACTCGTATTTTCTGAGTGTTACATGTCTTCTCTGGGCCAGCTTGAGTCACATTGGTGGTGATAGCTATCTTAGTATGCCAGAGATCATATTGCACTTGAGAGTGAAAGGGGTGATAAAGTTGTAGATGACACTGCTTTGTGTTATATGTGCTGTAACGCGCCGTAGAGGGTTTATCACTGCGAAGGCAAACCTGTCTAGTTCTTTCGTGCCAAACTTCTTTACCATTGAATACAAACTAAGCTCTTAATGTTTGAAAAACCCCTAACTTGACTTTGTAGCGCATTTCACTGTCGCCGTTCCCGAAGATGTGATATGGTTTTTCATTAAGAGTAGGGAGATTGAACATTCTCGCTGAGATGTGACCAATCGCTCGTTGACTTGTGTGATTATATTTCCTCATCGAGCTGCAATATTTACTTGTAAGGATATTCCTAGTGACCTTTATCCACCTCAATGCAGACGTTAGGGAAAGTGTAACTATGGTCTTCTTTATCTGTTGTGTAGGGTTGGCCGGGGGTCTTAGTAGTTACGGTAGTGTGCTACGGATATTGCTCCAAAGATATGCTCCCATTTTGGTAAGGCTCTAAGTAGTCTCGAACGTTCAGTAGAGTCTATGAAGTTCTTTTCGTGCTTCTTGTGCGAATCTAATGTTATTCACAATTTTTTTACTATGTAGTCTCCATCAAAATATCTTAACATGTAAAATATTTGATCATGACATTAAGCTCGCTAAATTTTATTTTTGCTATAGGCTGGTTGACTTTTGGCTGTGGTACTCTCGCTCAAAAGTTGTGTCACGCATATATTCCAGCCCATTTTCAACCACCAGCCATGGAACTACGCGTACCCCCTAGGACCTATGAGTAGTAGTAACTGAGCTAAAAGAAAGGATCTCACACCATATCTGTGCAGTCAAATTGTTGCTGACCGTCGTTCAGGCCATTCTTTTGGGAAGATTAGTCGAACCTATGATTTGCCTAAATCCACGGTCCGCTACACCCTCAAACAAGAACGAGAACGCCAGAACGGGGAATCACTCAAATGCTCTGGTCGACCAAAGACTATAAGTGAGGAATATAAGAGAGTAGTAATGCTTGTTATTAAATTTAATCCTTTTGCTTCTCATCAAGATATTCACGATCAAAGTGGGACAAGTTTATGCGACAAGACCCTTCGTTTAACTATCCGCTGCTGAGGGCGACAATCATTAGAAAGCTCGTAAAAGACCGCGCTTGACTAAAGAAGTGTCTGCTTAACAAATGAAATGGGTTATTGAGTATTGATTTTGGACATTGGATCAGTGGTACAGAGTTATTTAGAGTGATGAATGTTCAGTTGAAATCGGCGAAGGTACGGCTCAACGTTGGTGCTTCGGAATCAACCAGGTTAACGAAAAGTATGAAAATAAGCATGTCACAACTTACAGAAAAGGTAAAGGGATGTCTATAATAATGGTATGGGCCTACTATGGGGTGAAATTTTCTAATAATAGAACTTTGAGAATTGTCCAAATGAAGCGGGACCTGAGGAGCGCGAAAAAGGGCTACACACTAAAGAGTCGAACCTTATCTCGAGGTTTTACAAGCCGAATTACCTGAAAATTTATTAGAATAGATGGAACTTCATGCAAGATAATGGATCCTTCTTCACCTCTGCTGAGCTTAGGTTATACTTTTCTAGGTTAGTTGGATAAGCTTGGAATGAAATGGGACAGGATTACTTCGATGGGTTGGTTCATCCCATGAACCATCGAGTAAAAGCAGTGATTGAAGCCAAGGGATGGTATACCAAATATTAGGACATCTCTATATTCTTTAGCAAGGGGGCTTTATCTAATGATATATTATTTAGTTATAACTGATATCGATTATGGTGAATAAAATGAATTTTAAAATTTGGAGATTTTTATGTTGGGGTAGTCCAAGAAATACTTAGGTTCTACCGTAGAACTGTTCTGGCATATCTTTTACCACAGTAGTAGTGAGTCAACTACGTAGTGACTATCAAAATATTAAAATTGTGGTGGATTAGGGTTTAACAAACACCAGTACTTTTATACTATAGTATTTCCCAGCGGTAGTGAGGTTTCCCTCTTCACCATTATTCTTGTTATCATTGCTTGACAGTACTGGACCTTTGCAGTCATAGCTAATAGTCTTCTCTTATACAACTAATTATTGCGCTATCAGTGTTATCACACTTAACTTGGCGCTATTTCCAATACAAAATCCCATGACAAAATATTTGACATTAATTTCGCTTATATTGCGATAGATTGGTCTGCTCTTGGCTGTGCCATGGCCGAGCGCAAAATTTTTGTCAAACATATATATTCTAGAATACATAGTATGGGGCGGTATAAATCATTTAATATGGTCTAGCTATTAATACCAGAGACACAATTGTTAACTTCATCACTGCCCCCCCCTCACCTTCAGATGCTTCAAAAATTGCCAACAGAAATCTTGGAAATTATTCTACAGCACGTCTTGTTTCCTGCCACATACCTGGGCGTCTACTTGATGCGCGATGGCGAACGCATTTGGGATGTACTGGATGGGCTCCGACTTGCCGCAACTTGTCGTTCTCTTCGAGCGGCCTTCACTCCAACATTGTGGCAGTGTTTTAGCATCAATATGGCAAATGAACGTTTTGCAAGCTGTTGTTCTCCGAAAAGCTACAAAGTTCTTTCTAAGCCTAAGCGGCCTGTCACCAAGTGGCCTCTTCAATCTCTCGAGTCCTGGTGGAGACGACAAGACGTTTTGACTCTCAGTGGCTATATTAGACCTAGCATTGGTGAACACGTCATATCGTTTTCAAACCAGCTGCTGTCCAGCTTCTTTGAACCTGCTTTGAGTTTTGTGACAGTTTTTAGAATCAATGAACAGTACTCCAGTCATTGCAGGCATCGCCTTGGGAATAAAACTACTGGAAGTTATGGTGATCTCGACTTAACCTTGAGGAATTACTTTTCCGCAATAAGCTTCGTGAATCCCAATTATCTGCCTTCGTTAGAAGACTTGGACTTCCATATTTTCCTACATTACATGACGGAAGAAGCACATAAAGCACTTGGCCGAAAGTTAGGGACTTTTAGAAAAAAGATAAACCTGAGCCTGACTGTATTCAGTTCCGGGTTCTATGATCTTGCCTGCAAAACGTCGGTAATCGAATCTGTTCGTTCTCTTGGCCTATGTCCATTCATGGTGAATCTCGATTTTTCAAACTGTTTGCCCACGCCAAAACCTCCTCCTGACAATTACGCTCCAGATCTCATGAATTTGCGAGGACTTTCTATTTGTCTTACGGATTGGGACGCATTGATGGAAAGTTCTTTAGAATTGAGTAAAGAGCTGCGCATAACATATTTGGACTTAGAGAGCTCGGGTCTTGGGAGAGAACACAGCGGCTTTATATTGAATTGGATCCCACCAACCGTCAAGGTTTTGAAATTTAGTGCTGATTTTGCAAGGATGCCAGTGAACGAAGAACAACAGTATCAAATTTTTGACAGCGTCACTTCGCTCACCATAAGCAATGATTACTATATAGGCCCTGGCCACGAGCAACGCAGACTTTACTTTCGCAATTTAACGGAGCTCTATGTTTCTGGCATTAATTTTTACGATAAGGATGGGATGCCCGCTCACTTGGTCCGTAATCTCTTACGGTCTAACGAAAAATTAGTGACTTTGAGCTTCGAGTCCATGAGTGAACTGAAATACAAAATTATAATGAACGATCTTGATCAACTCGAAAACCTGGAATTTGGTTTAAATTATAATCCCGTGAGCTATCCACTCCACCCTCCGACCATTTCCAAGGCAATGACAAATTGGGGGCGCAATCTCCGCAAACTTAGTTATCACATCAGGACTCATGTGGGACCTCGAGTTAGGCCCATTGAATATATCAACTACAGCAAATTCCGACTTGACGTCTTGGATCACCCAAAGCTTCAGTTCAATGCTATACACTTTTCTATTAGAACGCCCGTCCGTGTCGGATCCGACGTGAAACAAAAACTTATTTTTGGTGATACATTTGAAGAGTCTTCTGACAGCAAACATTTCAAGCTCGAAGACTTCTGTGAATATGCTGATACAACATATTTCAATGATGAGGAGATAGGAGATATCACTAATACCTATGAAACCATACAATTTTCAGTGTTTATGGATTTTACTAAATTGAGGGCCTTACTTGAGAGAGTAAGACAATGTGCCTAATGGAGAGATATTTATCAAATAAGAGGCTATAAATTTAAGCGAATTTCCAATAATTGTTGAGGCCCACTGATAGTTCGCAGCTTGATTCAAAGAAAAAAAAAAAAAAAATTGAAGAAATAGTTTGCCAAATTCACTTCTCGTACTAGACTAAATGTGAGTGTCCAAACCGTACAGATTGTGACCACCTCATATTATACTCACGCTTCCCATTAGAAACACGATCCTTCTGTTTGATGTGGGTGTATAGGGATGTCGATGTAATAGACTAGATCCTAATACTGTAGCACTTGAGCTCTAGTAATACTGTACTGCAATGATGAACATAAAGAAGAAGAAGAGAAGACCACACAGCCAACAAGAAAAGGACATAAATTCAAGATACAATAAATAACAATACGTACAGAGCAGCGGAAAGCTCAACTAAATAAATGTACTGTATAGTAATATACTTTACTAAGTGTACTGTATATATGGTATGTTATGATATATGGTATGGGTCCTATGATATCACGATCGATGGGAGATGCAAATATTTGTGGCAGTCAAATGTCTGATCCATGTCTGTTATTAGCGGCATGTGGCGAGGTTGATTGGCTAGACACTCTCATGTTTGTGACACAAACTTTTTTTTTGAACTTTTTTTTTGAACTTTTTTTTTGAACTTTTTGATTTTTTTTTTTGATTTTTTTTTTCCAAACCCGATGATGTTCCTGACAATTACTGGATAAGATAGACGGTGGGTAAAAACAGAAAGACATGAGTGTGTGTGAGTTATAATCGGTTAGTCTATGTGTACTCCAGACTCCAGAGGGTCTGCTATTGCAACTGTATATTTCGTAACTGATACCATATGTAATATGTACTATATTGAGTCTTGACGAAGGGTATCCCTTTACCTCATATTGTGTGCTCTAATTGATGCTTTGATTTTGATTTTGATTTTGATTTTGATTTTGGTTTTGGTATTGGTATATTGGTATTGCAATGCACCGATTGCACACGTGGGGCTGATACCAGCTAGCTTTTGGTTCACGTACTGTACGGTACGTCCAACTAGACCATTTTCTTTTCTTAACTCATGTGTGTGCACCCTTTTTATATATATAATATAACTCATCAGTTTTTTGACTCTACCGTATACCATTTCATTTCACAAGCTTAGCCAACCACCGATATGGAAAAAAAGTGTGTGCGGGCCCTCTGAAGAGATATCCTTAAATGAACCTGTAAGTTGTATACTATACCAATAGACTACGAACGACAATGTGTTTTTTTTTAATTTTTTTAATTTTTTTAATTTTTTAATTTTTTTTTCTCTCTTATTGTTTGTCGATGGCTAATTAAGATAGCCTTACCATGTGTCCTCATAATTCATTCATAATTCATTCATAACTCATTCATATACTGTACTATATAATTCATTCATGACATAGACCAACCATATTAGTCCATTCCCGCCCATGGGGCCCATGATGCTCTTGGAATCGGTCTTTTCAAGAAATCTCTTTCTTCTTTTTTTTTTTTTTTTGTAATATCACTAAACAGAACGAGCGATTGGATTAATTGAAAATGTCTTGACTTGTCCATGCGCTATATTCGACCTGGGCCTCGAGAACTCACATGTGCTTTATTCGCTTTATGTTCGCTTTACATTTGTTTTCGCGTGCCTTAAGGTCTTTTATCCCCTTGGTTATAATATAAATATGCCATGAGATCTCGACGCTGTTGCATCTATATCGACCTTTTTTTGTATATCTCTCTCTCTCTCTCTCTCTCTCTCTCTCTCTCTCTCTTTCGTTTTTGGATATTTGCAACTTCTCTCTCTCTAAGTCACTTTAAAACGGTAACGACAAATGGACCATATAGGCTACATTGGCATATCCGCAGGAATCCTCGTCCTCGCAGCTTATGCCATCATCACAGCTGTCCCATCAGTAAAAGGGCTCGCCCTCTTTGCCTACAACTGCTTTCTCAAACCTATCTCTAAATCGGCAACATCCCAACAAATCCAGCTTGAAAGCTTTTATAAAGGGCAAGCGAGAATTTATGATAATACGAGAAAAAGGTTGCTCCAGGGTCGTGATCTTGTGCTCCAGCTCTCGGCTGCCCATTTGAAAACTCAGAATGGCGTCTGGGTAGATGTGAGTAATTTTTCTTTTTCGAATGGACTGTGTATCTAACATTTTCTTTTTTTTTTTTTTTTTGTAGATTGGAGGTGGTACAGGTTGGAATATCGAGCAAATGAATTCTTTTAAACCAATCTCATCGTTCAAAGCTGTTTACCTTATCGACCTCTCGCCATCCCTTTGTGATGTCGCTCGAGACCGGTTCAGACGATGCGGCTGGAAGAACGTTCACGTCCAGTGCATTGACGCAAACGACTTTGTCATTCCCGAAAAGGCCGGCAAAGTCGACCTCATCACCATGTCCTACTCCTTGTCAATGATCCCGTCGTACTACTCGGTTATTGACAAAGTAGCAGCGTTGCTCGCAAAAAAGACAGGCATCATTGCGACCGTCGATTTTTATGTGCAGTCAAACGCTGCGCTTATGGGCAAATCGGCAACAGTTGGCGGGCATCTACTAAGACATGTAAATTGGTTTTCGAGAACATTTTGGAGGCTTTGGTTCGAGTTTGATCAGGTTTATTTGGATGCCGCCCGCCGTGATTACCTAGAGTATAGGTTTGGCACTATCAAGTCGCTTAACATGCGCAATAAGGGACTGGGAGGAATTCCTTATTATATCTTTATTGGGTGTGATAAAGATTACTCGTCGGAGCTAGAGCGCCGAATTGATATGGTGGCTACGGAGTCGCCCTATCTCGCGCCCACCATTTTGACATCTTCTTCTTCTTCTTCTTCCTCGCCCTCATCACCGCTGACAGTGGCAGACAAGCAGGCCCAGGCCATTGAGTCACTCATCCGATCCAAAGGCTACGAAGCTGCAGTCATCAACCTCGACCGCAACTTCCCCTATCCCTCCTTCTTCTACCAACGTGAACACTGGCGCATCTTTTACGACTTTATGCTCCCCAAATACAACCAATTCGGGGACCAGTACATTTACGCCTTCACATGGGAAGACCCCCGCGAAGACATTCGCATCTTGGACATGCAGCCAACCGATACTGTCTTAGCCATAACTTCTGCTGGCGACAACCTTCTCGCCTACGCCGCGATGGATAACCCGCCGCGCCGAATTCATGGCGTGGACCTTAACCCGCACCAAAACCATCTCATGGAACTTAAACTTGCTTGCTTCAGGGCCCCACTACCATTCATGGACGTGTGGAAGATTTTTGGCGAGGGCAAACATCCGCAGTTTATGGAAATCTTGGTATCCAAGTTGTCCCCTCACTTGTCGTCGCACGCGCTCCAGTTCTGGATCAAAACGGGTCACAAAACGTTTGCTGCTGGCGATAGCAACAGCAAGTCGCGCGGACTGTATGATACGGGGTCAACGCGGTGGGCTCTGAGACTGACACGATGGGTGTTTGGCTTATTTGGGGTTGAGAAGGAAATCAAACAACTTTGTGCTTGCAAGACATTAGCGGAGCAGCGCGCTATTTGGGAGTCCAAAATCAGGCCTGCATTGTTCAACCCCGTCGTCACCCGAATTTTGATTGCGAACCCTGTGTTTTTGTGGAAGGCCCTGGGGGTGCCTTTGAACCAGGCCTCGATGATTGAAGGGGGTATTCTGCGGTACATAATCGACACGATAGAGCCGTTAATTGAACGGTCATTAATTTCGTCTGAGAATTACTTCTATTACCTGTGTCTGATGGGAAAGTATTCACGCGATAACTGTCCCGACTACCTCACACGCCGGGGGTACACGAACCTATGTTCCCGAAAACCCTCTTCTGCACCCTCTTCACCCACCCACAGTCGCCACAGTAGCACGTCCACACCCACGTCGACCAGCACCAGCACGAACGGTTCCACCACCGTAATTTCAACCGACCGCGAGACATCCATACTTTCCCGAATCCGTCTCCACACAGACACAATCAGCGACGTCGTCGAGCGACTAGTTCCCGGCTCCGTTTCCTGCGCAATCGTCATGGACCACATGGACTGGTTTCCCGAGACCACGGCTGCGGCCGACTTTTACGCCGGGGACGCACGGAGTGAGATCCGGGCACTAAACCGGGCGTTAAGGCACGGGGGCCGCGTGCTGCTGCGCACGTCTTCGACTCGCCCTTGGTATTTGAAGGTGTATGAGCAGGAGGGGTTTGCGTGTAAGGCAGCGGCGGTAAGGCGGCCGGGCGAGAGTATTGATCGGGTTAATATGTATGCTTCGACATGGGTGTGCACGAAGGTGGGAGGCACGATGGAGGATGCTGGAAAGAGAGGAAGTATAGTTGAGTTGAAGATTTAGAAAGTAGATATGGTAGTAGACGTTGTTTGTATCAAGGATTAATCTACCGGTAGTAATTAATTACTGCTTTTGAAAGGTTACAACTAACATTAAATCAGCCAATGACAAGGCTTAGTCTACATCATGAGCATACCACCGTTCGCACACAAAACGTTTCCAGTCGCCCACTTACTTCCATTCTCACACAAGAACGCTACAAGTGGGGCAACATCATCGACCCGCCCGATTCTCGCCTCCACCGGAGTTGCATCAATAGCAGGCTGAAAGTCTCGAATAAACGCTTCATCCGCCGCACTTTCTGTCCACATATCCGTATCCACTGGTCCCGGGTTCACACAATTAACGGTCGCTTTGAATCTGTGGCCCAGCTCCGTGGCCCAGACCCTCGCCAGAGCCTCCACCGCAGCCTTTGACGCAGCATAAACCGTCTGCTGCGGGACCCCCATTCTCGCACTAACACTTGACAAGAACACAATCCTCAGTCCCATGTTAAAATATGGCAAGCAAGCCTTTGTCAAAAATATCGGCCCTTTAACATTCGTATCCATTTGCAACGCATAAAACTCCGGCGTCACATCTTCCAACCTTCTTTCCTGGCCGTTGCCGGCATTATGCACCAAAATGTCTATACCTTGGCCAGGTCCCGCTGTGTTGGCAGTTTGCACCAAGGTCTCTATCTGTGCAAGGTCTTGCATGTCGGCCCGGACAGCTAGGGATCCGTTGCCGGCACGCGCGGCCGTGGACTCGGCAAGAGACTGGCTGGCGGGATTGACGTAGTTGACGATGACAGTTGCACCGCGGCTGCCGAGCTCGAGGGCTATGGCTTGGCCGATTCCGCGGGACGAGCCGGTGACGATGGCAGTTTTCCCGAGGAGAGTTTGAGACATTTGTGAGGTGGAGGTGTGTGAAGGTGTGAAGGTGTGAAGGTGTGAAGGTGTGAAGGTGTGAAGGTGTGAAGGTGTGAAGGTGTGAAGGTGTGGAGGTGTGAAGGTGTGAAGGTGTGAAGGTGTGTAAGTGTGATAAGAGGGTGGTGAAGGTGGTGAAGGTGGTTCTTATAGTAGGAGATAGATCTGATAGAGTATCGGGTAGATTGTCTTCATGTTGAGGTTACTGATTAGGTATATGGACGCGGAGTGGGTGGTGGAGTGCGTAGAGAGTAGGTCATAGAGTAGGTGCGGAATAGGGTAGATTAGGGTGGATAGCGTAGTATATTAGGGTGGATAGCGTAGCATATTAAGGTAGAGGTGAGGTAGAGGTGAGGTAGAGAACGGTAGAGTGTGGTAGGTGAACGTGACATGGTTTTGACAGCAGATACGCACGGCTGAAATGTGCATAATATCCACAATCCACAGTGGATTCACACAGACCCTTTCGGCCCAACTCAACACCATCACTGACCCGAAGCGAGAGACCCGAGATACCCGACTGCCACGACACGACACGACACGACCATCCACTAGTTACACTTCTACACAACCCGTACGTGTCTAAACGGGCCGACGCAACGATAGCATAGAAGCTAGCTACTGCGCAATATGACAGAAACTGGTGATATGCAGGTTACCCGTCCAAACACCACGCACGGCTGAACTATCATCTGAATCATCTGATGGTCATGGCACAGATGCACGTTGTTGTGCGCGCGCACACACGGTTACGGCCTGTAGTTGGCCATGGGCAGAGATGTCGTCCGCTGTCAGATTTAGATCCAGGGGAGAGAGACACACCTTACGGTAGAAGGGGGGAGTGGGCCGGCCGTAGAGGAACGTCATGGCTATTTGTGGGCAGATGGGTGCTTGTGCTGGGTCCGTTAGAGGGTCTGCATCAGTTACGGCGAGTGGTGATCACAGATAAAGTGCGGTTGAGGAGGGGAGGGAGTGAGAGAGGTTGCATGCGCTTTGAGGATGGTCGTGGTAATTGCAATATTTGCCATGGCCATTTTGATCGATATCGATCGTTTGCCATGGCACATGGTGGTGGTAAATTGAAATGGTCATGGCAGATTAGAATTTTAAAAAAAGAAAAAAAAAAAAAAAACCGGATCAATTACGATTAAGCAACCAAACAGCATTTTAAAAAGGTTTCAAGGGACCACACACGCCAGAAGAAGCAGCCAAAGACACAAAAATCATCTGCCCATGTGCACTTGACAGTCAGGCCTGAAAACAGTATAAATACTCGCAATATTCTGTGCAAATGCTTTTACTTCTTTACCAACAACTTCTTCTTCTTCTTCTTCTTCTTCTTCGAAATCATTCAATTAAACATGTCCTGCACTGATGTTCTCAAGAGAAAGTCCGGCGTGATTGTCGGCGACGACGTCCGCAACCTGTTCCGTTACGCTCAAGAACACAAGTTTGCCATTCCCGCCATCAACGTCACCTCCTCCTCCACCGTCATTGCTGTGCTCGAGGCTGCCCGCGACTCCAAGTCCCCCGTCATCTTGCAGACCTCGCAAGGTGGTGCCGCCTACTTTGCCGGAAAGGGCGTCGCCAACAAGAACCAGGAAGCTTCCATTGCCGGAGGAATTGCCGCTGCGCACTTTATCCGTTCCATTGCGCCCGTGTACGGAGTCCCCGTTGTGTTGCACACGGACCATTGCGCTCACAAGCTGCTGCCTTGGCTCGACGGCCTGCTGGACGCTGACGAGGCTTACTTTGCCGAGCACGGCGAGCCACTGTTTTCGTCGCACATGGTTGATTTGTCCGAGGAGCCACATGACGAAAACATTGCCACTACGGCCAAGTACTTTGAGCGCGCGGCCAAGATGAACCAGTGGCTGGAGATGGAGATTGGCATTACTGGCGGTGAAGAGGATGGTGTCGACAACTCTGGTGTCGAGGCCTCCAAGCTTTACACTCAACCCGAAGACGTGTGGGCCGTATACAAGGCCCTTGCGCCCATTTCGCCCAACTTTTCTATTGCTGCTGCGTTTGGCAACGTGCACGGCGTGTACAAGCCAGGCAACGTGAAGCTGCAGCCCAAGCTTTTGGGAGAGCACCAGGCGTATGCCAAGAAGGAGCTAGACAGCGAGCTCGACACGCCATTGTTTCTGGTATTCCATGGCGGATCCGGCTCTTCTAACGAGGACTTTGAAACCGCCATTGGATTCGGAGTCGTCAAGGTCAACCTTGACACCGACACGCAGTTCGCTTACCTCGAGGGCATCCGTGACTACGTGCTCAACAAGAAGGAGTACATTTTGACGCAAGTGGGCAACCCAGACGGCGAGGACAAGCCCAACAAGAAGTACTTTGATCCCCGTGTATGGGTGCGCGAGGGCGAGAAGACCATGACGAAGAGAGTTACGGAAGCGTTGAAGTTTTTCAACACTGCTGGCCAGGTGTAGAAGAGTAGATTAGAAGTAGCAAAGTAATAAACATGAACATGAACAATAACTGAAATGTGCCATGGCAAAGCAAATTGTCATGAACATGAAATGTGCCATGGCAAAAGCAAATTAATTGTCAGGAACAAAAATGCAATTTCAATGAGCGCAACTACAGTATGTCAAAGGGCTAGGGCATGCATATAATCTGGACCCAACCGCAACTGATTTTGTTTGAGTATAAAAAGCATTTGCTTCAAGGCGTCTTTCCTCCTTCTCTTTTCTCGACGTTCACGACCCTCAAGGCCTATTTCACGACTTCACACGCACTCAGTTGACCTCAGTTGACCTCAGTTGACCTCAGTTGACCTCAGTTGACCTCAGTTTACATCAATTCCTCATCATGACACTCTATTACACTCTGGTACGTTCAATTGAGCTCTTTTCAAGCTCTTTTCAAGCTCTTTTCACCACCATAACCACCATAACCACCATAACCACCTTTGCTAACTCCTCCAGGTCTTTGCGCTGTTCATCTCCGAGATGGTCACTTTCTTCCTTCTCGTGGCGCCTTTGCCCACCTCGTTCCGCAAGCGCGTCATTTTGTTCTTCAAGGAAAGCGCCATTATGGTACAAGTGAAGCGGACTCTCAAGTTCACGTTTTTTTTCATTCTCATTCTCTTTCTGGACTCGGTGAACCGCGTTTACCGTGTGCAGCAGGAGATCTCGTTGGCCCAGGACTCCGGTGTCCCCGGAGCTGGTATCAATGTGGACCGTAGTGAGGTCCAGGCCAGGAGATTCTATGCTCAGCGCAACATGTATTTGTGTGGGTTTACGCTGTTTTTGTCGCATATCTTGTCTCAGACCTATTCGCTGGTGTTGGACTTGGCGAATGCCCGTGAAGAGCTGCTTGCCGCGACGTCTGGCGGTAAGGCGGGTGCCACTTCTGTCAAGGGCGGCGCTGATGCTACTGAAGTAGCGAGACTCAAGGAAATCATTCGAAAGCAGGATCTGGACATTGAGCACTTGAAGAAGCAGGCCCAGGGCCTGTCGAACGAGTACAACAAGGTGTCTGATGAGCTCAATGAAAAGTCTGGCGTCGTTGCCGGTAACAAGAAGTTGATCTAGACTCTAGAGTAGGAAGTATTTATATTTTGCCGTGACCATATGAATGCGCAACTGGAAAAATAAAATGCAAAATGAAAAATGAAAAATGAAAATGAAAATGAAAATGAAAAATTTAAAACCTCCATCGACAAACGTTCATGACCACTTCGACCCTTCGACTACCCCGAATACAGTCTTCATCCTGCTTTGCACGCAGACTACTACACATCATGTCGCATGCACCACCACCACCACCACCACCACCACCACAGCACATGCCACCGCGCAACCCAAACAACCACCCTCTCAAAGTAATCCACCGCCTCAATCACGACGAGCACCGACCCGCCTTCATCGCCGGTCCCATGGTGCGCTACTCCAAGCTCCCATTCCGCGAACTCGTGCGCCACTTCAACACCGACATTGTCTACACGCCCATGATCCTCGCGCGCGAGTTTGTACGCAACCCCACGGCACGCGCCTCCGACTTCTCCACCACGCCCTCCACCGACACCCCCGTCGTCGCGCAGTTCGGGGCCAACAACGTCATCGACCTCGTGCGCGCCGTGCGTATGATTATGCCGTACGTGGATGGTATAGGCTTGAACTGCGGGTGTCCCATAAAGGATCAGGTGAGAGAGGGGATTGGTGCGGCATTGATGAGGTCGCCCGAAAAGGTGGCCGAGATGGTGAGGGCGGTGAAACGGGAGTGTGGAGCAGAGTTTTGTGTGGAGGTCAAGATTAGGATACACAAGGATCTTGCGGAGACTGTGGCGTATGCGCGCGCGGTGGAGGATGCGGGTGCTGATTACTTGACGGTGCACGGGCGGCGGCAATCGCAACGAAGCACGGAAGCGGCCGACTTTGAGGCGATCAGGCTCGTGAAGTCGAGTGTTTCGATTCCAGTTATAGCCAACGGCGACGTGTTTTCGGTGGCCGACGGGTTACGGATCGCGGCGTACACTGGTTGTGACGGGGTGATGGCGGCCCGCGGACTGCTCTCCAACCCCGGTCTATTCGCGGGCTACACGCATACACCGTGGTCGGCTATAGAACTGTTCTGGGATAAGGCGACAGCTTACGGGCTTCCCTACCGGTTGACGCAGCATCACTTTTCTGAAATGTTGGACGCGGTGTTGAGTAAACGGGACAAGAGGGATATGAATGAGTGTAGGAATTTGATTGAATTGCTGGAATGGTTTGATGAACGGTTTGAGTTGAGGAGGCCTTATGAGGTGGGGTTTGGAGAGGAACGGGCGTACCCGTGGCGTAAGGACCCGTCGTGTTTTTGGAGTGAGGAACCGAAGGAACCGAAGGAACCGAGTGAATCAACGGGTACAGTACGTAATGACCCGCCATTGAAGCCCTGATTAGGTTTCAAGTACAGTAATAGAGTATATTGAGGTCTGCACGGGTAAACCTGAGTCCACTTGGGAATATAAAAAGGAAATTGAAATTTTTCTTGTTCTTCTCTTTTTGTTTCTTGTTCTTTTTCTTCAGAACCAACTAACAAACAACGCTTTTCACTGGTTTTGCAATGGAAAAAAGGTATGGACAATCCCATTCAACTGCGCTCAGCAAGCCCTCTGGTCTAGATGAGGATAATATTCTTTTCGTTTTAATTACCGAGCGAAATAAAAGTGCTTTACAACCGTTTTGGTTGTGAGTTTTTCGTCATGACCCTTATTTTATGTCATAGTTACACTGATTGATTGGAGGATGCTGTGTTTGTGCGCTCATGTTGGCTGCTGCTCTGGTGCTAACTCGTGAAGTAGGTCTTGAAGTAGGTCTTGAAGTAGGTCTTGAATTGGGTCTTGAATTGGGTCTTATATTAGCTTAATATATTTCATCTTTTTCATTTGAATTCATTTCCATATCCCTCGTATTCCATCTTAACGCTTCTCTGCTACTTGAAATTGTAACGGAACACCGTTCCCTACGCTCATCGTCAGTGACGCTTTCAGTGGTGGATCATTCACAAAATGACCTTCTTTGCCCTTGATGTCGCTGAAACTCTGCAATATCCTCACTACGGTGTATGCTGTCTCTGTCAACGCAAACTGTTGTCCTAAACATATTCTAGGCCCGCCATTAAACGGCAAGTACTCCCATGTATGGGCAGCGTGAATACCCGGTTCAGCCCACCTCTCTGGTCTAAACTGCGCTGCATCAGGGCCCCAGAACTTCTCCAACCGATGCAAAGTGTAAGCCGAATACAGGACAACCGACCCTTTGCCCACAAACACAGGCGAGGCGCCATCGGATCCATGCGGTAGCATGGTATCTTGTAGCGCGACCCTAAAGTTAGACGGCACAATCGGATAAAGTCTTAGCGTTTCGTCAATAACGTAGCGAAGGTAAGTGCATCGTTTAAGTGATTCGAAAGTTATCGCTTTGGTATCGGTGCCAAAGGAGGCCAAAACCTCGGTGCGTAGTTTATGAAAAACGGGTTTGTGAAGGGCCAGCAAGTAGAATACCCAGGAGAGGAGTGAGGCCGTGGTATCGCGGCCTGCGAGAAGGATGTTGAGGGATTGCGCGCGGAGGATTGTGGGGTCTTGAGTTTCTTTAGCGAGTTCGTCAAGAAACACGTAACGTTGTTCCTTAGCATTTTCTTTCTTTCCGTCCTTGATCTTGTTCAATGCCAACTGAACATACGAATCCGTAAACGATTTACAAATCGTGCACTGGTCCTGGAAAGCTTTGCCATTCACCAACCCGTAAAATCGTTGCGCACTTACACGCTGAGCGAGCGTTTCCTGGGCTCTATGGAACGCCTTTCCAAACTCGACGGCTTGTGCTATTCGGGGGTTTCCGCCAGAAAGTAGGCCCACGGACTCGCCAAACAGGAACTCAGTGGCTGTATCAATTGTCAATTCGAAAAAGACTTGTTGCAAGTCCAGGAACTTTTCGTCTGTTTTCTTTAAAGACGACGACGACGACGACGACGACGCTTGAATTGGGTACTGCTTGAGTTTGGTGATCAGTTTCTGGACGTGGACTTCAATGGTTTTCACATGAGATACCTGTTCCCTCGAAAACTGCGGTCTTAGCATGGCTCTTGAGTGCGCCCACCCACTTCCATCCAACGTGAAAATGCCAGCCCCTAACAATGGCAAGAACTGGCCATACCTATCTCCCAGCCCAAACTCCTTGAACTGCGTCGACAGGATTGCTTTGATATTTGCGGGGTCAACAGTAAAGAACGAGAACCGGCCAAGAACCTGGGCTCGGCCCGTTAAAACGCCGGTGGAAACAATGTCGTGCTGGATTTTGCGTGGCAAGTTGTTGGTTCGCATGGAGTGCACCACACCTACTATCCAGGGCAGACCCAGAGGAAAGGACCAGCTGACTTGGACTGGCTTTACGAGTTTCTGGGTGGACTTGCCATACTGATATGACTTCAAGCGGTAGAGAAGGTGTTCATAGACAGGAAGAAGAAGGAGAAGAGCCAGACTGGCGGCTACAATGAGAGCAATGAAGAGCATAATTGGAAGAAGAAGATGATGAAGTATCAATGGTAGTAATAAGTTATAAAGTGTTTTAAGAATCTCGAGGGGTTCGGCAAGCGCTTTTATATAAAATGACCACAGGGCCTACCCCGACATCTCTTAGCAGCATGTGAAAGAACTTGAATGAAGCCATGCTGAACTCAATTAACGCATTTGAGTCGGGGATTAATGTTAATTCGGCCTTGTGACAGCAATTTCAAAAATCGCAATTGGAAGCTGAGCTGGCTTTGAAGATGGCTTTTTAATGCGCATTTTCTACTCGATATCTCTCATTTAAATGACGTCAAGACTGAAACCAATTCAACGAGACCAAATATAATCGATATCGAGGCTATTCAGCATTGAGCATTGTAGATTAGCATGTGGCAGGCATATGAAGAGCAGAACACTGAGCAGAACACTGAGCAGAACACTGAGCAGAACACTGAGCAGAACAGGGTGGTTACATGTGTTCAAGATGTGAGGTACCAGAGGTAAAGCTTACGAGTAGGAGTGTCAACTGGAGAATGCCGGATACTGGAAAAGAGGGCCATTGTTATGTGTAATAATATATATGTCGTTACTGCTGTGGGTTGCACAATGCAATTGAAGAAGCTACAGCTGTATTTATACTAATTATTATAGGCACTTCATGAATATTTCGTTTGTATGGTCATGTATGGTCATGTATGGTCATGTCGTGAAAAGAATCGTTTTCAAGGCTTTGGTTTGGGGCTGTTGGAGAGGGCCATTGAAATAGACCTAATAGGGATGTTATGACTTGTGTTTTATGACTTGTGTTTTATGACTTACATTTTATGACTTGCATCTTATGACTCGTGTCTTATGACTTACAATATAATACTTATCACTTACCACTTACCACTTACATCCAGTCTATCTTTGAGTCATAATACCCCAACCCTAATCTTGATTGTGTCAGTCATTTTTTTTCTTTTTTTTTTTTTTTTTTTTTCTTTTTTTGAATAAAAATTTTCAATTTCTTTCTTTTTAAGAATTCTTCTTCTTCTTCTTCTTCTTCTTCTTCTTCTTCCTCATTTTTATTCTCACCAGCATTTAACTCCACGTTTACTCGAGGATTCGTATGACAGCTTCTTCTACAACTACCCGCCAGGTAAGTCACTCCAGTCCCTTCTCACTTACACCGCTAACTCAATTCAGGACTATCTCTCTGATCACATTTGGAAAACCAGCCAATATTAATTAAACCACCTCTCAATCCATTATATTCTACCTCAAAATGCTTCGATCTGGTAACTTCCAAATGCTCAGAGCCCTCAAGCCCTTGACAATTGCCCGTTTCTTGTCGAATTCCGCTGTCCCCAAGGCTACGGCCACCACCATCCCGAATCACGTTGGTCCCGCTTCGGCTTCCCTCGACAGAGCCACCTTCACTATCCGTGATGGCCCTGTCTTCCACGGCAAGTCCTTTGGTGCAAACACAAACATCTCCGGTGAGGCTGTCTTCACCACTTCTCTTGTCGGATATCCAGAGTCCATGACTGATCCCTCCTACCGTGGACAAATTGTCGTCTTTACTCAACCGCTCATTGGAAACTACGGTGTTCCCTCCGCTACCGCCCGCGACGAGTTTGGCCTACTCAAATATTTTGAGTCACCCCATGTTCAGTGTATTGGTATCGTGGTTGCTGATGCCGCCATGAAATACTCCCATTGGACAGCTGTCGAGTCGCTTGGCGACTGGTGCAAGCGTGAAGGTGTTGCTGCCATTACCGGTGTGGATACCCGAGCAATTGTCACCTACCTCCGTGAGCGTGGTTCTTCCCTCGCACGCGTCACCATTGGAGAAGAGTACGATGCCGACGAGGACGAAGCTTACATGGACCCCAGTGCCATCAACCTTGTCCACAAAGTGTCCACCAAGCAGCCATTCCACGTTTCTGCCGGTGCCAACGCTGAGGCCCACGTTGCCGTCCTTGACTGCGGTGTCAAGGAAAACATTATCCGCTCCCTTGTCTCCCGCGGTGCCTCGGCCACCGTCTTTCCCTACGACTACCCCATCCACAAGATTGCGCACCACTTTGACGGAATCTTTATTTCCAACGGTCCCGGTGATCCCACCCACTGCAGCTCTACGGTCTACGCCCTCAAGAAGACGATGGAGACCTACAACGGGCCCATTTTCGGAATCTGCCTCGGCCACCAGTTGCTGGCTCTTGCCGCCGGTGCCAAGACCATCAAGCTCAAGTACGGAAACCGTGCGCACAACATTCCTGCGTTGGACCTCATGACTGGGCAATGCCACATCACGTCGCAGAACCACGGTTACGCTGTCGACGCCGAGACCCTCCCGTCGTACTTTAAGCAGTACTTTATCAACCTCAACGACCAGTCCAACGAGGGCATGATCCACGAGTCGCGTCCCATTTTCTCTACACAGTTCCATCCCGAGGCCAAGGGCGGTCCTCTGGACTCGGCGTTTCTGTTTGACAAGTACATGGATGACGTGCGTGCGTACAAGGCTGCGCAGCAGATTTCATTGGGTGGCTCGCTTGCTGATTCCAAGCCCAGTCCTTTGCTGGTCGACTTGTTGGCCAAGGGCCGGGTTGGCGTTGAAGTCAATCCTCAGTCTTAGTGTTGAAAAAACATTTAAATGATGTAAATTGTAGAATACAAATAAACTGTACATGTACAAATGAAGGACTAGAAAATATATTTATTGAATGAAGAGGAGGAGGAGGAGGAGGTTTTTAGAAAACGTAGACTTGATTCGACACGATCAAAAAGTTTGGATTATAACCATGAATAGCCGATATCGATATCGAATATTGTCGAATCGTATCGATACACGCATTTGGAGACAATTGAGACAATTTGGTAGTACACGTATATTATTCACATATGCTCAATTGTTCATATAATGCACATGTTCATATTGTGAATTCATATTTGTAACACATCCCTCTTTCAGAACTCTATATACATATATAGTCGTCACACATACTATAGACGCTTATAAACTTATAACACCATCCACTTCTACACCCACACCCACACCCACACCCACACCCACACCCACAACCACTCTCTTTTCACTTCATTAAAATAAATTAGGACACTACTTATGAGACTTTCTCATCTCCTATACTCAAATACTAATCAGACTACTAGTTACTTAACTCCCATCTCTTTCCTTTTTTTTTTTTTCTTTTTTTTTTTTTTTTTTTTTTTT
>JAJMKT010000018.1:0-51952 GCA_030563985.1 Geotrichum restrictum | reverse complement strand
GTTGTTGTTGTTGTTGTTGTTGCTGTTGCTGCAGTTGTTGTTGTTGTTGTTGCTGGTGTTGATGCTGGTGTTGTTGATGCTGTTGGAGCTGTTGCTGCTGCTGGTGTTGCTGTTGTTGATGATGTTGCTGCGAACCAGCGACCTGAGCACCAACAAGACCTTGCGGAGATCCTGGCACTGCCTTGCCATCATCACGTTGCAAAAAATCAGAAATTCCACTTAGAGTGTTTCCTTGACTAGCCTGCTGAGACTGATGAGCACCTTGCTGAGAGACTTGGCCTTGCTGCTGCGGCTGCTGCTGCTGCTGGCGGTAGTCGCCATTGTTGTAGTACGACTGCTGGTTAAGGTAGTTCTTTTGGTGTTGGGGACTCGCGTACTGCTGCTGCGGGTTATAACCGTACTGGTAATAGTACGCAGCATAGGCAGGGTTGTAGAACGGGTTAACCTGCTGTTGGTACTGGCTGAGAGGATCACTGACACCTGCAACTCCAGGAGACGCAGCTGCGACAGGAGATTGTGCAACACTAGCAATCGCCTTATCGGATGCATAGCGAGCAGCCTGTTGACCTACAGATGGGACCACACTAGCTGTGTCAGCAACTGTGGTGGCACGGCTAGTGTCCTGAGGATGACCTTGCTGGTAAGGATTGTAGTAATTGCCATACGTGTTGCGCTGGGGACCGCCCTCAGCGTAGGAATAATCATTGTGCATATTGTATCCTGAGCCATACGCAGGGTGTGATCCAGGGTAGCCATATTGGCTTTGCGAAAATGGCTCAAAAGACTTGGCCTGCGGTTGCTGACCTGCCGCTTGAGTAGGCGCTTGAGTAGGCGCTTGAGTAGGCGCTTGGCTAGGCACTTGAGGGGTCTGTTGAGCAGGTTGTTGAGGGGCTTGTTGAGCAGGTTGCTGAGGGGGCTGTTGAACCTGTTGAGGCTGCTGGGAGTATTGACCCGCAGTGCCTTGGCGTTGGTTGTATCGGTTGTAGGCATTGTAATTGGACTGTTGCTGAATACTAGCGGCAGCATTGTAAAGGGACTGTACCGACTCTTGGGTCTGGGAAGGTGTCTCATCGACCTGTCTCGCGGTTTCGGACTCGTCATCCAAGTTGAGAGACCCAAACTGTACGCCCAGGCGGCCGGAGCGACCTCCGCCAATAGCGTTGGGAAGAACAACGGAGCTGTCGCTGTTGATGAGCTGACGGGGGGCCACAGAGGGTTCAGCGGATTCAGCGGGCACGGCAGATACAGCAACAGCAACTGGAGATTTAATCTGGTTCAAACCAGGAGGGAGAAGTGGGCTAGATTGGCTGACAGAAGCAGGCTCTTGAGCTGGGGTCTTTATGGCTTCGGGGACAAGCTCAGATTTAGCCTGGGGTACAGAAGAGATAGGTTCCGCTGCGCGGTCAAGGACAGGTACGGCAGGAATCAATGGAAGGGCGGGAGGAGGTACAGCAGGAGTGATTTTTGCTGCCTGGACAGGGGGTTTGGGGGCCGCCACAGCAGCCCACGTCATTTTTTGCTTAGGGACGGGCGCTGGAACAGGATTTGTGGAAGCAACTGGAGTGGATAATAGAACAGTAGGAGAAGCAACAGGAGATTTTGAAAAGGTTGGGATTTTGACAGTTATTGAGGAGGGTGCAGATTCGGCATTAGATTCAGATGAGACTTCGGTAGGAGTTTCAGTAGTAGATTCACGTGTAGGTTCAGAGGGGACTGGGGCAAGAGCAGGCGTTGCTTTGCTTCGAAGTAATTCAGCCCAGGATTTAGGGCCTGATGATGCAGAATACGTTGATGGGGCAGTCGGGGGTTGAGCTGGTTGCGCGGGTGTAGTTGGCTGGGTGGCAGATGTAATGGCTGGGGCTAAAGGAGCTGTTGGTTCACTGGATCCATTTGATCCATTTGGAGCGCCCAGTTTCTTGGGTCGAGCTGCGCGAGGAGCTCCAGTAGTTCGGTCTGGCTTGGATCCTCCACGAGAGGAATGCTTAGAAAAGGGTGCTGATCTCTGTTGTTGCTGGAACTGTGATCTGTGATCCAAGGCATTTTCTGCGTCTTGCTTTTTGCTTCTTTCCTTAGTCTTCCTTTTGACTTCCCCCCATTGAGTAGCGTGTCCTAGGCACAAGTTAGCATTGAGCAGAGAGAAACAAGAAAAAAAAAATCTCGACAACAGAGGACGTGTATAATTTACCTTCAGTGATTCTTATAACGGCATCTTCCAGGTTGCCCTCAGTTTCGGCCAAAGCAGCTAGCAGATCATCGTCTTTCCAGCCAGGGAACAGTTCGCGTAGGGTCGTCAGGGATCCCGAGTACTTGGACTTTAATCTTCTTGTATCGTCATCGAGCGGTTGAGGCGATTGTGGTGACTGAGACGGCGGGGAACGTCTTGGTCTGGATGAGTGCGATATTGAAGAAGAGGAAGGGCCCGATTTCGGCTTTGGCGGTCTATGCGAGTCTGTTGTGGAGGACATGTTGTATTTGCAATGACGATGAATGTGCAGGAGGAGTAGGTCTGATTGAATGTATGGTGTGATTCGAGTGATGAAGGTTAGAGCTGGTTGGTAGGCGGGAGAAAAGGTTTGCAAATTGAAAATTTTGGAGACTTGAAACTGCAGTGAAAAATCATTGTTTACAAAAGTATTTCAGAGCTGGGAAAGTGGTGGTGGCAGTGACACAAAATTTTGAAAACAAATTGCAGTAGCAGGGTAACTTATGAATTCTCCAAATGGGCCATGAGCACAGCGTCTTGAACGCCAGTCCACCAGGTCACGTCTGCCAGTCCGCACCTGCCAGATGGACTCACCTCCACTCCCTGCGACCCCAAGTACACTGGGCCTACAGTTACGATAAGCGACGATACGAGGTCTGGCCGTAGCAGCAGCTGGTTGATCACCTTGGCACCTCCCTCAACCATGACGGATTCAATGCCTCGCTGGAGGAGTTCCTCAAAGATATGTTTCCAATTGAGCGAGCCTTCAGTCTCCTCTAGTGCAATAACGCTGCCTCCAGACTGCTGAATCAACCGGGCATGTCGTTTCTTCTCAGGGCTTAATGAATCATACGTAGACCTTGTCGTTATTACAAACGGAGCCATCCCAGCGCCTTCCTTATAAGTGCGTAGCAGCCGTGATCCTTCAGGGTTCCACTTGAAATGTGGGTCTATAATGACGGGCCTGATCAAGTGGAGAGCGCCAGTGGGAGACTTCCAACGGCAGTTAAGACCAGGGTCGTCGGCAAGAACAGTCCCCACCCCTACTAGTATAGCATTGTGGTGAGAACGAATGTAATGGGTCATGGTCTTGGTCTCCAGGTGTGAAATTGCGGTTTGAGTGCCCGGAGATGCTGCAATTCGCGAGTCCAAAGAGGTCGCATAGGTCAATGTGACAAACGGGAGGCCATTGGAAGTAGTTGCACTGGGCAGGTAGTCTCGTAGAATAGATGGAAGGGCTTCTGGCAGAGGAATGAGACCAGACATTTTTGTTAATCAGGTTGACGTTAACAATTGTTGACGCTGAAATTTGGAGGTTTTGTTTTCATTTCAAAATCACAAAATCACAAAATCACAAAATCTCCATTTCACCACCATTCTCCTCTTCCATTATTGCCACTTTCCCTACTAAACCAACATCTTCAACCTTCACACAAACACAATAATGATCGCCTCTCAACCCCACGCGCAATCTGCGGCAGGACCAATTCAACACCAGTTCAACCCTTACGATGATAACGGTGGTACCATCCTCGGAATTGCTGGCGAAGACTTTGCTGTTCTCGCTGGAGATACCAGACACACCACAGGCTACAGCATCAACTCGCGATACGAGCCCAAGGTCTTTGATGTTGGCGACAACATTGCCGTATCTGCCAATGGATTTGCTGCCGATGGAAACGCTCTTGTTCGCAAACTAGGCACCCAAATTGAATGGTACCATCATGCTCACAACAAGCCTCTGCAGGTCTCTGCTTGTGCCCGCTTGGTTCAGCAGCTGCTTTATGGCAAGCGTTTCTTCCCTTACTACGTTCACACCATCATTGCTGGCTTGGATGAAGAGGGCCGTGGAGCTGTTTACTCGTTTGATCCCGTTGGTTCTTATGAGCGCGAGCAGTGCCGAGCTGGAGGAGCTGCTGCGTCCTTGATCATGCCCTTCCTGGATAACCAAGTCAACTTCAAAAACCAGTACGTGCCAGGCACAAACTCAATCCCCAGAGCCACAACTTACTTGTCTCTGGATGAAGTCTTGGGCCTTGTCAAGGACGCCTTTTCATCCGCCACCGAGCGCCACATCCATGTTGGCGATGGACTTGAGATTTTAATAGTTACCAAGGACGGTGTCCGTAAGGAGTACTTTCCTTTAAAGAGAGATTAAGAAAAGAAAAAAAGAATAGAAGTGATAAATATTTATTTTGCCTTACAGTACTCTATTGCGGGAGCTCAAACTTCTTGCCCTTCATGACCTGCTTGTAGTAGACATAGAAGAAATCGGAGTAAACAGCGGTCTGGATAAGCCCAGTCACACACGACACAAGGCTAAACCAGTCGTCAACCCAGTAGCGGTAGATCCAGTTCAGCACGTAGAACGCCCGGTACACGCCCAACGCAAATATATAGTGGACAGTCAATGCCTCGCCCTGTCCAGTTCGCTGGAGCATGAACAGTTGCGGCAGAATTGCCACGCTCTCGAGCCAAAGCGAGAACGTCCATAGAATGGTAGGCAAGTTGTATTTGAATTCAGACGGCATGAGCACCGCCAACACGAACGATCCGCCCAAAAGATACTCGACTTTGAAGGTGTCGAGGTCGTCGTTCTTTTCTGCACGCAGTTTCTGGCGCATCAGGTACAGCGTGTATATCGAGCTGGCAATGTACAAGATCTTCATGCCAGAGTTGTAGAAAGAATGGAATTTGAAAAAGAGGTCGAGATATCTCGTAACGAAGACCACGGCGTAGAGTGCTTGGGTTTTGAACGATATGCCTGATACCGAGTTTGTCGTTCTGATCTTGTGGAGGAGCAGAAAGATGGAGACAACATGCGCCATGTCTGCAATGGAGCGGAAGATATTCATGGTGCCTTGTTGGTGAGGGTATGTAGCAATGGATCAATTGCGAATACTGTGTAGAGGCCTAGTAGAAGGGGGTCAACGGAAGGTTGTTGGTAACTGAAGCAAGGCTTTTGAAGAAAACTGGGGATGGTGAAAAAGGGAACAAAAAAAAAAATAAGTTTCAAAGGGCGGTTTGGTGACAGATCGAAACATAACGACACGTAACATAGGGTTTACTGTGTAGTGTTCGGGTGCACTGCACGATTAGACATTCGGGCTTCGTGTTTGAACCGAGACTGAGACATTGGACCCGTTGAACGACCGAGAGCACACGGGTCATTTGATTAATAAACTCTACAAGAAAAAAGGGCGTTATCAAAATTGCGGACCACGTGGGAAGGAATACAGCTGCTGCTGCTGGTTACGAGCTTGAGGGCCGAATGCTTGACTTTAGTCTCGCACAAGACAACACGACAGCAACAACCGCTGTAGGCGAGAATTACTCGGGGGGTGCGAACCGATCCCTAGTCTCAAGTCCGTGCAAGGAAATTCACAATTGCCTACACTGGTCCTACAGTACGTACAAGAAATTTGTTTACAAGCAAGACCATAATTATGGGCGCCTCGCTCAGGCCTCGTTTAGGCCTCGTTTAGGCCTGGGAATGGTTCCAAAATACTATAGACTATCTCGCGCCTCAGCTGCTAGGGAGCTCATATGTACAATTCCAAGCGATGCGGGTGCCCAAGAAGGTGAATGAGAGTCGAAGCAAAGAGTCTGTCTTCGAGCATCTACCAATAAAATTTTTGTTCAAAAGACTTGCAAACCATTGCAACCAATCACCTTTTTTCATCTTTGCAAGTACAGTATTTTATAACCCATATTTACCACCAATTATAATTTAGTAATTAGGCTTACCTAATCATCCCCCATAGAAATTTTTTTTTTCTTTCCAAGAGAACAATTGTTAACCTCCTCTTGAACTCTTCCACAAGGGATTTTTCTCCATTTTCTCCATTTTCTCCATCGATCTCCAACAGCATTTTTTTTTTTCTTTTTTCTTTCTTTCTTTCTTTTCTTTCAAATTTAAATTCCATTTCCTACTACTCACAAATGAGCTCGACTGATAGAATTGAACTCGGCAAACCCGGTGATTTCCATGTCCATCTTCGTGACGGCGACATGAAAGACCTTGTCACACCAACCATCGCACCAGGTGGTGTATCTGTCGTCTTTGTCATGCCAAACCTCGTCCCTCCTTTAACCGACCCTGCAGCCGTCATCAAGTACAAGCAATCACTTGAAAAATTGTCCCCCTCTACAACTTTCCTCATGTCCCTTTACCTTCACCCTTCCGTTACTCCTCAGGTCATTGAAGAGGCCGTCAAAGTGGGCATCACGGGTGTCAAAGTGTATCCCGCGGGGGTCACCACTAATTCTGACCATGGCGTTAGTTCGTACGAACCTTTCTATCCAACATTCGCAGCTATGGAAAAATTCAACATGGTCTTGAACCTTCATGGCGAATGCCCTAGCGGCGACGATGTTCATGTCCTTAACGCAGAACACAAGTTTTTGCCCACTCTCGCCTTACTGCACAGCAAGTTTCCAAAACTCCGAATTGTGCTAGAGCACTGCACCTCGCGGGCAGCCGTCGAGGCCGTGAAGGCATGCGGGCCAACTGTAGGGGCCACCATTACGGCCCATCACCTGTACCTCACAGTCGATTCCTGGGGCGGCAATGCTCTGCATTTTTGCAAGCCCGTTGCAAAATTCCCCGATGATAGAAAAGCGCTCATTGAGGCAGCAACTTCGGGGGACCCCAAGTTTTTCTTTGGATCGGATTCGGCCCCCCATCCCCGTAAAAACAAGTCCAAGTCGGCGGGTGCCGCTGCTGGAGTTTTCACCCAGTCGCATGCTATTCCCTACGTCGCTGAGGTTTTTGAAAAGGCTGGTAAGCTTGAGAAGCTGAGAGGTTTTGTTACGGACTTTGGTCGCGAATTTTATCAAATTAGCAAGCCTACTGATCTCGTTGACCAGTCTGAGAAGCAGGTTGTGGTCGTGCGCAGGGACAATGTCGTTCCCGAAGTTATTGGTTCTACCGAGAGCCAAGAGTCTGTTGTGCCTTTCCGCGCGGGAGAGACTCTTCGATGGGCAGTTGAATGGGTTTAAAGACGTTTCTAAAAGCAATCAGACATACCTATTAATGTAAATATAAATATATAGAGATATTTAGACCAATCCCACGACAATCATAAATTTGAGTCCTCGCGAGTCATCCCTTAGTTGAAGCCCTCCTTTCATAGTCTCCTCTGCAGCAGCACACAGCGTAGATGATTTCCAGCCCCACGATTGCGCAAACTTAAAGTTATCAGGCGATGACGAAAAGCACGTCAATTGAGATCCTCGTCGTCGTGACGGCGTATAAATTTCGAAAAACGCCTGTATGCCCCTCCTCGCATCTAGGTACTCAGGCTTGCTGCCATTGTATTTCTTAGCTGGCGTGCCTGTATTTCCTGCGCCCGCCAGCACCGACCCTACTCCTGGCAATGGAGTAGGCGCAATGCTTGTGCTTGCGTGCGTTGGGGTAAACATGGCAGCAATATCCGCTGACGCTGCTCCCTGTGCCGCAGCCTCCGCAGCGATAGATGCTGCCGCAAGAGCAGCTCCACCATATGGCGGCAGTGGCGGTGACCATGCGAGGCTTGTCCGTGCATTTCTAGGAGGTGTGTTATTGGTACCCAGACCTAATGCACCATCCGCAAATGTGGTGTTACTCGTCTGAAAATTAAGTGGCCCAGTAATATCGGCTGTATTATTGTGTGTATCAAGCGTAGTAGGATCAGTCCAGTTGACACCGGTGTCAAGTAAGGATGATCCATTTCCAGTCTGCAGGTCCCAAGGTAACGCATCAAGACTGGTAACTTCAGGCCCGTCTCTGCCATTGGTGCTAGAGGTGTCCATACTAAATGACCCCGTCCCATGAGTGTCTAGAAATAATGACTGAGACCTTCGCTGGGTGGGTGAAGCTGTGCTCGCTGTTGTAAGTTGAGGCAATGAATCATCCTCATTCAAGTCAAACAATGACAATTGCTGATCCAACCGAAGATTGCTGCTTTGTGCATTGGCATCCAGCTTTCCTCGGTGCAAGTACACGCCAAGCTGGTGGCCCTTCTTGTGCTGCACTTTTTGAATATAAATGTTCCAGTATGAGCCCGCATACCAGTACGTTTTAGAGTACACCCGCTTTTCAACTTTTAGTTTGGTCACATCCTCAAATTTAACAGAAAACCTGAATGGAGGATATTTCGTGACGTTGGTACGTTGCTTGATATCGGCTTTCCGATCAGGAAGATCCAGGCCGTCGTCGTCTGACGGAATTGGATAATACGTAAATGTACCTTCTTCACCGTCGGAAGATTCAAAATGGTCGTCTTCGTCGTCGCTTTCTAGGCTAGAATCGTCGTTATCTGATTCATCGGTGAAAACCTTCTCCTGCTCATCTTTTGATATATACTCTTCAAAACTCTCATGGCGCACTGCTGCATTACCTGAGGAGGCCGAGGTACTGGTATCGCCGCTTTCTATCTCGTGAAGATCCTCAATATCATCGAGCTCATTGCGCTTGCTCTTTCCCTTGTCCTTCTGTCGCTTTTCTTTGAAAGACCGAACTAGCCCAAGCTCGTCTTGATCTAAAGAAGAGTTAACAACTTTATGGCGAAGTCCTGTTTGCAGCCACAATGCGTTGCGGAGGGATTCCCTGCGAATCAACAACTGGCCGCGATGATCGCGGAGACCCTCAAGCATCTCCAGTTGAGAATACGTAAGGTGGCAGTAGTGAATCTTGTAATTTAGCGTATCCCGGAGCGGTTGCAAGTCTTCTGCCTGGGCTTTCGTTAAACGGCGTCCGGCACCTTTTCCTCCCTTGTTCGAGTTGAGAATTTTGTTAACTTTGTGGCGGTATAGCAACACAAGAAACTGAACACGATCCCATTCCGTAGGCACATAAAAGCCATCTGCCGCAACAACTTCAGCAGCTACATCATTCGGAATATCCGCCCAGACTTCACGAGGCAGTTCGTATCCCTCAGTGAACAAGTTCGTTTTGCAGGCATCAACAATTTGTCGGCTGGCCTCGCCATATTCGTACTTGGACGAAAAATGCAGCAGAGATGCGATGTTTGTATTTCCGACAGACTTGACAATTTCTGATACACAGTATTCAACAATGTCGGGCATGTCTAAAAAGCTCGCCACTGCCAGTAGTCCAGTTATATGCGCCTTTTCCTTTTGCGGATCTTCATGCCCGTAAAGACGAGCCACGGCGAGTTCAAATGACTGCCGAGTAACATTGTCATCATTGCAGAAATCAATTTCGTGAACGCGAGAGCTGGATCGGGACTCGTGGTCAGGATCCTCCGTCCAAGTTGAACTGACTAGTGAAGCGAAAAACGACGAACGGCTGAGAATTAGCTTGTGTAAATGATACTCATGACCAAAGCAAAGAATAGTAACGTCGGAGGAAATTCCGGCCAAGAATCCCTTTTGGTACAGAAATTCTCCAAGAGAAAGAGGTTTAGGGGTGGACGCTTGCTTGATATTAGTGCCAAGGGTTTGAGAGAGCTGGGGAGCAGCTGCAGACAGAGGAGACGTCATTTGGAACTGGGAAATGCGGCGGTGACCAGAGGCAGAGTTTAAAAGATGCGGTATATTCGACGTAGACATTGATGAAGTCAAGGCAGGAGGTTGTCGAGTATCCTTTCTCGCATCGTCATATTCATTCGATTCGTATGATTCTTCTCCATCAATTAGGCCAAGCGAATCGCCTGGCTGGATTAAAGACGAGAAAGCAGACGTGCTAGAGGTTGAAAGAATATGCCCAGACGTGCCAGTCGGAAGGGAGAATAGTGATTGACTTGGTGATAATGTATTCGATGAGGATTCGGGCGCAGCAAAAGAAGCGCTGGCAATGCGATTTATGTTCATGATATGATCTTCACGAGGAAGAGGGCTCTCGCGACGAACGATATCTGAAGAAGACTGCATTCTGCTACAAGTATTTGTGTATATTCGTGTGACGAGAGACTTGTTTGAATGTGAAAAGGGGGCCTGTGTGTAAACAGAAGAATAGATTTCGAATTCCACAGAACAGAGCAAAGACACTCAAGTCTTCTCAGAATGTGCCAAACTAGAGGTAGAAATTGTGGAATTTTCAGAGGCCCGCAGAGTCTTAACCAGCCTGAAATGAGGCCAAAACCTTGTGGCAAATAAGTTAAACGAGTACAAAAGAGAATTTGCAGGGATTGTTCAGCTGAAACGGGAAACGCTAACAGAAAAGGCTCTTTAATGACTCGTTAATGGCATCAAATACAGAAGGATGAAGTTGTCGTCTCAATTCGGTCTTGAACGCAGCTCAAGGGATCAAAGTGAAGCGAATCGTTGTTGGTTTGACGAGGTTACAAAAACTATATGTTGCGATGTGAGGAATGTCCCAATTTTTTAAATCCTTGTATTTTTTACTTCTTCCCTGTCAATTCAAAGGGGTGTCAATTTTTGATAACAAAATAGAAACTTCAAATTAATAGATAATAAACGCGAGAACAATAACTGAAAATAAAAAAAACAGAATAAAAATAAAAATAAAATAAAATAAAAAGAATAGAAAGCAATGGACTAGACCTTATGCTTTGTGTGAAGAGTTCCGAATGAAACTGAATCTGTCACGGAAAGGGGACTGGCCATCGCTCCGTGATGAAATACTGTGAGAATCATCAGTAAGAGGAGCAGCTGACGACGAGCGAACGTGTGATGAGGTGGAAGCTGCGTTAAAACGAGAAACAGGGACAACGCTGTTGCGGGAAGAGCGCGTACGGTTCATTTCTGGAGCAATACCCTGGCGAATAGAAGTCATCCTGCTAACGGGTCGGGCGGGAGGGCCCATTACTTTAATCCGTTCTTGTTGCAGTCTGGCCTCCTCACTATAATCATCCACGCTTTCATTTTCATCATCGTGCTCATGGCCGACTTCTGTGCTTCTGAGCAAGTAGAGCAAAGCACTGTACCAAATGTTGTGGCGTTGGCGAGTAGGACAAGTGAGCTTCAAGCTACGCTCGGTTGTCTCAATCACCAATGACTTGTGGAAGAGTCCAGGTGGAAGAGGATTGCTATCCTCAACAGACTTGACTCCAACAATAGCAACAGACTTTGCTTTACCAGACACCTTGGCATCTTGAGCAGGGTTCTCCATGCTCCAGTAAAGAGTCAACGTGTAAGGATGAACCCAAAAGTATCTCTCATGTCGATTCTCCGAAATTCCGCTCAGCCCGCGACGTCTAGTGTACTTGAACAAATACTCTCCAATGACGACTTGCGACATGATAGAAAGCATATTCTTATCGTTCAGCGATACATTAGTGCCAATAGTCATCGCACTCATACTCAACATGCTGGCAGGACTGCTATCGCGAACATTAGTGCCCCTAGTCTGATTGACAGAAGGATCAAGGAGCATAGAGTTCTCAGATGGTTTTGTAACTGGGAACTTGGGAGGGCCCATAATCTGTCGGCTGCTGTTCTGGTGCATGATAACAAGAGGAGTGTGTTCATTCCCAGGACCAGCAGTAGTTATAGCTGATCCGTAGTTTGAAGTACTTAGCGACGAAAAGCTAGTAGAATCAGAGATTCTAGGGGATTGTACTGAAGCGCCCCATTTGGCAATATCGTCATTTTCGGGGAGTACATCTCTAGCCTCATCAGAATCATCCGCAACCATAGTGCCACTGGGAACTTCTCTCAAAAGAGGTAAATCGGTTGCAGTAGAGGCATGTCTCTTGAGGTTATTGTACTCTTCAGCACCAATAGCAACTAAGCCTACCTTTTCAGCATCTGTTTTGATTTGCTCGCGACTGACAGAATCAGCAAGCGGCCGCCTAGACGAAAGCTGATTGTAAACAGAAACAGGAACAGTAACAAATCCTAAAGGATCTTTACCATCTTGGACATCTGAAGTGAAAGTCGATGGCTCTGACTGCTTAGAATGTAGAAGATCCTGGAGCTTGCTGTACTCATGTGCAGACAAAAGGGTAAATCCAAGACGTTCAGCATCGGCCCTCAGACTACTTTCGGTAGCAACAGAAGCAACGGGACCAGAGTTCTTCAAATCTTGGTAATCCGCAGGGGTGAGAAGATGAAGGCTTCTAGACTGAGCCTGCTTATGAAGCTCATTAACTGATAGCTCAGTCATTCCTGGCATGGCAGCCTCTTTCAAGAGCGAATGTTCCTTTTGTGAGATCAAAACCATTCCACGCTTAGAGGCTTCGGAATTCATATCCTCAGCACTCAAATTGGAAGCAGAAGGTTGCGCAAGAACAAGAGATCTACGTGCAGTGCTGTCTGAAATACTCGAACGAATGGGTACTGGCACAGGAATAATAGGCGAAGAGCTACTCCTTGACGAAGCAAATTCAGCTTCGGAGATGAGCACAAATCCTTGCTTCTGGGCGAGAGTTTGCAACTCTTTTGTAGTGTATTCTTTAGGCCTCAGCACTTCAGCAGCACTTTTGCTAAGAGAAGAAAATAGATCGTGCGGTAAAACAGTCATGCCAAGCATACCGGCAGACTCCCTAACGGAATCCAGTGTAGGTTCGGCATTGACCTTGGCTTCAAGGCCCTCGATCTCTCCCTTCATGCGGGTAATTTCGGATTGGCTTTCGTTAAGCCTCGCCCCATTCTCTAAGTTAGCAGCTTCCAATGACGCTTCACCAATAGCGTGTATTTTTTCCTTTTCCTCCATAGCCAAATTAACCTCTCTCTGTGCATCTTCAAGCTGGGTGACATATAGTTGGATAGCACCCTTCAATTTCTCAAGTTCAGTCTCAATTTGTGCCTTGTCTTCCAAAGCCTTAGAAGCCTCGGCCTGTGCTTCCTCCAGAGCAATACTATTAGCTCTTAACGTTTCCTCCTTCGATCCTTCCAACACGGTTGCAGCAGCAACTACCTCTGTATGACTGGCACGAGACTTTTCAAGCTCTGCAGCAAGAAGGTCTCTTTCCTTTTCAGCCTTCGCAATGGCAATAGTAGAAGCCTCTATGGCTTCTGCGTGACTCAATTTAGCTCTTTCAAACTCATTACTAATAGCAGCATGATCCTCTAGAGCTTTGGTGTGATTGCTCTTAGCTACATTGAAAGCCAGAGCTGAGGCAGCTAATGCCTCGGCATGGGTGACCTTGGCCTTTTCAAACTCATCAACCAACACCGCATGATCAGCCGAAATTTTGGAATGTTGGTCGGTTGCATTCTTGAGGGCAACATTAGCAGCAACCAAAGACTCCTCATGGGCGGCACGAGCCTTTTCGAGCTCAGCTGCAAGAGCAGACTTCTCTTCTAGAACAGTGGCATGGTTGCCCTTAGTAGTTGCTAACGCCAGTGTAGCAGCAATTAGCGATGCTGAATCAGAAGTATGGGTCTGCTCAAGCGAAGTCCTTGCTTCTAATGCACGAGAAGTTTCAGCCCGGGCTGCTTCCAGAGCCAATGCAGCAGCAGCAAGTGCAGCGGCATGAGTAACACGGGTGTGCTCAAGCTCAGAAGCAAGCTGATCTCTTTCTTCTAGTGCTTTTGCGGCTTCAGCGTAAGACGCCTCCAAGGCTGCAATATGAGCGATCTCAGAACTTTTTGCAGCGTGAAGAGTTTCAGCGTGATGTGCTTGCGCCTCTTTGATTGCTAGTGCTGAAGCAGCCAAAGCTTCATTATGTTCAAACTTAGCTTTTTCAAGTTGTTCAGCAAGGGCATGCTTTTCCTCTAAAGTCTTAGCGTGATCAGTTTTAACTTCTTCCAGAGCGAAAAGAGATGCGGCCAAAGCCTCAGCATGTGCAGTTTTAGCTTTTTCAAATTCATGAGTCAGGTGGGAATGGTCTTCTAAAGCCTTGCTGTGCTGTTCCTGTGTCGACTTTAGGGCAAACGCCGCTGCAGATAGAGCCTCAGCGTGGCCAACCTTCGCCTTTTCAAAGTCGCCGGCAAGTTGTGCATGGACTTCCAACGCCCTTGCATGATGAGATTTAGCCTCGTCGAGGGCTAGGGTAGCGGCGGTCAACGAAACTGAGTGAGAAGTATGAGCCTTCTCAAGCTGATCGGCGAGCGCAGCTTTTTCCAGCAATAATTGGGCACTTTCAGCTTTGGCAGCTGCATCCTTGTCTTCAAGCTGACGAAGATGCAATGCCTTTTGGTCCTCAAGAACCTTAGAATGACGTTGGTCAATCACAATAGGAGCTGAAGCGCTGCTTGCAGCATCTTGCAGAGCTGCCAACTCTGCTGAGCCTATAACAACCAGACCAAGATTGCTTGCTTTTGTGGATATCGATTCCTTAGTGTCCGGGGCAATTTGTATAGAGGTTAGGTGGTTATCATGGTCGGCTGGCAAACCATCGGCAGTGCCAATGAATGGAGCCGGCGTTCCAGAACGAGATAAAGGCGAAGGGGTGCTCGCACGACTGATCTCCAAATCAACTTCGCGGGCGCGGGTCTTCACTCTCTCCGCATCATGAGGACTTAGCCTCTCAAATTCTTCTTTAGTCAAAGCAACCCAATCGGCCGGGTCAATAGCAGCCTTAGTAGCTGATACACCGAACCCGGGTAGAATGCAAACAAGTCCAAGCTTCTTGGCTAAAGAAGAGACATCGTCTCTAGTAGGGTTTTCAACAATGCGTCTAATGGAAGTCAAATATTCCGACGGAACAGATTCAACACTGCCCTTTCCATTATTCACAGAGTTAGATCTTGAAAGAGAAGGTGCATCGTGTAGGGGCGAAGAGCCGCCAATAGGACTATCAGGCCTAGATTTTTCATCCGTAAAATTTTCCAGGGAGCTAATAGAGCTATTTCTTCCATGACCTGGCTTGAAGCCAGTTCTCTTGAGAAGTGATTTGTACTCCTCAGATGCAATGGCGACGAGACCGAATTCCTTTGCTGTGCGCAAAACATCCCGTTTGGTGGGTTGGTATTCCTTCTGGTTATCGATTAATCGCTTGTACTCGTCAGAAGCAACAGGGACATATCCAAGAGAGCGCATAGATTCTATGACTTTTTCGCCATGGCCAGAAGATTCGGTGTACGCAGATTTCCTTATTATGCCTTCAAAATGCTCTTTACGAGCAAGTACGGAACCAAGTTGCTTACTTCGTGGACTATCAGAGTCCTCGTTCGTTAGTTTTTCGAACTTAACAGCCTTGTCGCTAAGAGAAGCGTACTGATCACGGGGGACCAGAACAAGGTTAAGCTTTTTGGCAAAGAATTCAACATCATTCTTAGAGGGCTGGTTGAGCTTCTTAGTAAGATCTTCAAGCTCATCCAAAGAAATACCAGCTAATCCAAGACGTTTACATTGTTGAACAACATGCTCGCGTTCAGGTTCAAAGGCATTTCTCTCAAGCGACTCGTATTCCTCAGAAGAAACGGTAACAAGGCCAAGGGATTCGGCAATACTGGAGATCTCAGCGGAAGTGGGAGAACTATTCTTCCTCTGAAGTTCAGCCAAGTCGAGAGTAGAAATAAGAGTCAGATCATGAAGAGCAGAAGCTTCCTGAAGTTCCGCGTACGTGGGCTTCTCTACCCGACGCTCAAGAAGGGAAAACTCAGAAGCAGGGATTACTTTGAGTCCTAACTTTGCTCCTGCAGTTTGGACATCATCCTCAGTCGGCTCCTCAATGCGCTTATGGAGGGACTTTAGCCCATCCACAGATACAACAGCATAACCTAGGTAAGCAGCGTAGCTATCAAGTTCTTCCTTCGTAGGGTTAGCCGCAACACGTTCCAGTTCTTTGAGGCGCGATTCGGAAATAACAGTGAGTCCCTTATTAGCAGATAAAGCCTGAAGCTCTTCTTGGGAAGGTTCACGCAACTTTGAATTTAGAACAGACAAATCAGCGTTGCGAATAACAGTAGAGTCAAGTTTAGAAGCGTGACGTTCAATAGACTCAGCGCTAGGGTCAAGTAAGGAAGCCAGCTTGTCGGCAGCTATAAGGGAAAATCCCATACTTGACGCATGACTTTCTATGGCCTCCCTGGTAGGCTTGGTAGCTTTCGTGCGCAAAGAGTCATACTCATCATTCTTCAAAACAGTAGAGTTATGCGTAGAGGCGTGTTTAACCCAGTCATCATAATCCGGTTGGGAGGCTTTCTTTTGGAGATTGGCAAGTACATCACCAGCAAGGACAACAAGACCCAATTTAGAAGCATGCGATGTGATATCAGCGGCTGAAGGCGTATTAGCTTTCTGTTGTAGATCAACAAGTTCGCGAGAATCAATAAGAGAGCAATCATTTGCTTTGGCGTGCGCCTCAAGCAGTTCACGGGACGGAGAGGTCGCCTTTAAACGAAGACCCTCATAGTCATTCGATGCGACCATGACGTAGCCATTTCTAGTAGCATTGGCCTCGAGGAACTCCGTGGAAGGCTCCGAAACTTGTGCTTGCAATGACTTGAGGTCAGCAGATTTGATGAGAGAAAGATTATGCTTAACAGCCTCATCAGTAAGTTCGATAACCGAAGGCTCGTTAGCACGTCTGTTTAAGGCAGATAGTTTGTCCATGGGCAAAACAGCCATGCCCAACACGGAAGCAAATGCCTCAACGTCAGTGAGCCCTGGTTTAGTCGATTTCTCACGAAGAGTCGCAAGTTCATCATTGGGGACAACAGATGCATCGAACTTGCTAGCTGATAGCTCAACTTCCTCGATCGAAGGAGCTTCTGCACGTTGCGTCAAAGATTCGTGTGCAGCAATTGTAATGGCAACCAGACCGAATTTAGAGGCATAGGCTTGTAGTTCCTTTTCAGAAGGTTCCTGGGCCTTCTGTCGAAGTTGTGCAAGCTCCTGGGTCTTCACCAATGTCGCACCATAAGAAGTGGCCCGAGTCTCGAGCTCCTCTTGTGTAGGCTCATAAGCCTCTCTCTTGAGTTTGGATAATTCCTCATTAGGCACCAGAGTTAGATTAAACGAAGCTGCATGTTCAGATATAGAATCCTTGCTGGGAGTAAGCATGCTTTGATAATCTTTCTTAGAAACAGTGACCATATCAAAAGCATCCAACTTTGCCTGCAATGTAGACACCGATGGCTCAACTAGTTCCCTATGGTCTGCCTGGGGAATAGTAACAAGTCCGAATCCGTGTGCTTTTTCCTCAACCTCAGCTTTTGATGGGCTATAGGGTTTAACGAGCTCTTCGTAGTCCTTCTTATCAACAACGACAAGACCGTATTGCTGAGCCAATGCTGGAACTTCAGAAGCAGGTAGGGGGGCGGGGTTTCGCAGAGCCTTCAGTTCGGATTGAGGAATAGTAGCATATCCACTTTTTTGAGCATGAGCGGTAATATCAAGGAGAGAGGGAGCTCGCAAAGCCGCAAGAGCAGCTGTGCTCAAAGTTGCAAGGCCTAAACCAGCAGCAGCCGATTTAACAAACGAGCTGTCGATAGGACGATTAGCAGCTTCACGCATTGACTCGTATTGGTCCCCTGGTATAGCGATAAGGCCAAAGTCCTTTACATAACTTTCCGCCTCAGTCTGTGTTGGCTTGCGAGACAGCTCTTCGAGTTTGCTCTTTGGGAGAATAGCGAGACCTAGCTCGCCTGCCTTGGTCTCCAGTTCTCCTTCCGTTGGTTTGGAAACTTCACGTCTTAATTCCTCAAGTTCATTCTCATCAATGGCGATCAGATTAAGCTTTTTGGCACTAAGAGAAATTTCCTCAGCAGTGGGACTATTAGCAAGATGGTCTAGTTTCTTATATTCTGCCAAAGAAACAGCAACAAGTCCCAAAGCAGTGGCCTTTTCAGCTATGTGCTCGCTAGAGGGGGAATCGGCATCAGACCTAAGTTTGGCAAGTTCGGCATTCGAAATAAGAGAATGTTCTATACCACTAGCCCTTAAACTCAGTTCTTCCTTGCTAGGCTCATTGGCAACACGCCTTAGCTCTTCATGCAGAGAATTTGGAAGAGCGACCAGGCCAATTCTAGAAGCCTGAGCCACAACCTCCTCCGCAGTAGGGCTAGAAATTGTTCTTTGATATTCTTCTAATTGAGATTGGGGAATCATAACAAGACCAAGAGCTTTGGATTTGGCATGAAGATGATCAGGAGTAGGATCATTAGCATCCGAAACAAGTTTCTTGTGATCAGTGGCAGGTAGAACAACCATATCGAGATGTCTGGCAGTTTCAGCCACATGCTCTGAGTCGGGACTGTGAGCGAGACTGTAAAGCTCTTCATATTCGGAGTCAGTGATGATGCGCGATTCGAATGCTTTACTCTTAATAGAAAGCTCATCAATAGTAGGCTTCTTCGCCATTCGCTCTAATTCTGTAAGTTCACCCTCTGAAATAGTGGCAAGGCCCAATGATTTAGCATTTCCAGTGACCTCATCAACAGTAGGGTGATTAGCAGACCGAGAAATCTCTTTGAACTGCTCTTCAGGCACTGCAATGTAATGAATACCTTTAGCTTTCGCAATGACATCCTCAGCGGTAACTGGACGGGTAAGTTCCTCAAATTCTTCCCTGGGTAGCACACACAAATCATGATCCGAAGCATGGGATATAATTTCGTCCTTCGTGGGATGGATGAGAGCTTCAAATGCAGCTATAGAGAGAGCAGTGAAACCAAGGCTAGAAGCTTTAGACGAAAGTTCTTCAACTGAAGGATTATTTGCCGATCTCAAAAGCTCAGAATGCTCGTTGGCGGGAATGGCAACAAGATTGAATCCCTTCGCTTTCTCAAGAATCTCGTCTTTAGTTGGCTCGTTGGCTGCTCTACAAAGTAAAGCATACTCCTCATCAGAAACAATAGTGAAGCCCAGTCTCTTAGCATTGGCGGTGACTTCATCAGCGGTGGGTTCACTTGATGAACGGACAATATCAGCGTAGTCCTTCTTACCAATGATAACGAACCCTAGGCTCTCAGCCTTGACCTCAAGTTCTTCTTTAGTTGGGTGATTAGCAGATTTAAGAAGTACTTCATATGCAGAGGAGGGGACAGCAACGAGGCCAAGGGCCTTAGCCTTTTCAGATACTTGTTCTTCATTAGGCTCATATGCAGCCTGCTTGAGTGACGTGTATTCAATATCTGAGATGGTAGTAAATCCAAGCTTTTTAGCCTTTTCAGAGACTTCTTCCAAAGTTGGGTCATGAGCAATGCGTTGCAAATCGGCATGGCCAGCGGCAGACAAAGCAAACATACCAGCAGCCTTGGCATGAGCAGAAATCTCATCCTCCGTGGGAGATTGAGCACTTCGCATCAGCTCAGCATAGGTATCCTTGGAAAGAGGAACGAGACCTAATGCATCAGCTTTTGATCGAATTTCTTCTTCGGTAGGATCGTTTGCAGCTCTCAGGATGTCCAGATGTGTATCCTTGGGAAGCAAAACCAATCCGAGAGAGTCTGCTTGGCTATCAAGTTCGTCTTTTGTGGGCTGCTTAGCCAACCGAACAAGTTCAGCGTGAGAGTCCTCAGGTAAAGTCATGAGACCGAAAGACTTTGCCTTCAATTCAATTTCAGCTTGGGTAGGCTCCTTAGCAGAGCGAATGAGTTCAGCATGGTCCTTGTCAGCTAAAGTAACAAGTCCTAAAGAAGCAGCTTTTGCGGAAAGCTCCTCCTCCGTAGGCTCATTGGCAGAACGAGTAAGTTCAACATGATCCTTGACAGGGATTGAAATGAGGTCGTGCGACTTGGAGAACCTGTGAATTTCCTCAAGAGTAGGCTCCTTAGCAGCGCGAATGAGTTCAGCATGGTCCTTATCAGCAAGAGTTACAAGTCCGAAAGAAGCAGCCTTAGCAGAGAGCTCCTCTTCAGTCGGCACATTGGCAGAACGGACAAGTTCGGTGTGGTCTTTCTCAGATAGAGTAATAAGTCCGAGCGAAGCAGCCTTGGCAGATATCTCTTCTTTGGTAGGCTCGTTAACAGCGCGAGAGAGTTCAGAGTGGTCCTTCTTTGAGAGAGCGACAAGTCCGAGAGAAGTAGCCTTGGCAGAAATCTCTTCCTCAGTGGGTTCGTTGGCAGCACGAAGAATGTCTGCATGATCCTTGACGGGGATGGAAATGAGGTCATGGATCTTGGAGAATCTGTGTACTTCTTCTAAAGTAGGAGCGTTAGCTACGCGAGTGAGTTCAGCGTGGTCCTTTTGATCAAGAGTCACAAGTCCAAGAGAAGCTGCCTTAACAGAAAGCTCTTCTTCGGTGGGCTTATTAGCGGCGCGAGTAAGTTCAGCATGATCCTTCTCAGAGAGAGCAACAAGTCCAAGAGAAGTAGCCTTGGCAGAAAGTTCTTCCGCCGTGGGCTCATTGGCAGCGCGAGTAAGCTCAACGTGATCCTTGGCGGGGATTGAAATGAGGTCGTGCGACTTGGAGAACCTGTGAATCTCCTCAAGAGTAGGCTCCCTAGCAGCGCGAATAAGTTCGGCGTGGTCCTTATCAACGAGAGTTACAAGTCCGAGCGAAGCAGCCTTGGCAGATACTTCCTCTTCAGTAGGCTTGTTAACAGCACGAGATAACTCAGAGTGGTCCTTCTCAGCGAGAATAACAAGTCCAAGAGAAGCGGCCTTAGCAGAAAGCTCCTCTTCCGTAGGCTCCTTGGCAGAGCGAGTAAGTTCAACATGATCTGTGACAGGGATTGTAATGAGGCCGTGCGACCTGGAGAATCCGTGAATCTCCTCCAAAGTAGGCTCCTTAGCAGCACGGATGAGTTCCGCGTGGTCCTTATCAGCGATAGTAACAAGTCCAAAAGAAGCAGCCTTGGCACAAATCTCCTCTTGAGTAGGCTCTTTGACAGCACGAATTAATTCAGAATGGTCCTTGACAGGGATTGAGATAAGGTCGTGTGCCTTAGAAAATTTATGAACCTCTTCAAGAGTGGGCTCAGTAGCAGCACGAGTAAGTTCTTCATGATCCTTGACAGGAATAGCAATCAGCTCGTGTGCCTTTGAAAATCTGTGAACCTCCTCCAAGGTAGGCTCCGTGGCCGAACGAATAAGTTCAGCATGATCGCTACCTGAAAGAGTAACGAGACCAAGTGAGCTGGCCTTGGCAGACAACTCTTTCTCAGTTGGTTCATTTGCAGCACGAATAAGTTCTGCGTGATCCTTCGCAGTAAGAGAAATAAGTCCCAGAGAAGTAGCTTTGGCAAAAAGTTCCTTTTCAGTGGGCTCACTGGCAGCACGAATAAGCTCAACATGATCCTTGGCGGGAATCGAGATGAGATCATGTGCTTTGGAGAACTTGTGGACCTCTTCAAGGGTAGGCACGGTAGCAGCACGAGTAAGTTCAGCGTGATCATCCTTGAAAATAGTAATCAGTCCAAGCGAAGCAGCCTTGGCAGAAAGCTCTTCCTTTGTGGGCTCATTGGCAGAACGGGTAAGTTCGACGTGATCCTTTGAAGGAATAGAGACCAGATTGTGGAACCTAGAATACTTGTGGACTTCTTCCAACGTAGGCTCGTTAACTGCACGTACAAGTTCGGCATGATCATTCTGGGCAAGAGCGACAAGTCCCAAAGAAATGGCCTTGGCAGATAGCTCTTCCTTAGTTGGCTCGTTGGCAGCACGAGTAAGTTCAAAGTGGTCCTTCTCAGAGAGAGCAACAAGTCCAAGAGAAGTAGCCTTGGCAGAAAGTTCTTGCTCAGTGGGCTCATTGGCAGCGCGAGTAAGTTCAACGTGATCCTTGACAGGGATTGAAATGAGGCCGTGCGACGTGGAGAATCCGTGAATCTCCTCCAGAGTAGGCTCCTTAGCAGCACGGATGAGTTCCGCGTGGTCCTTATCAGCGAGAGTAACGAGTCCGAGAGCAGCAGCCTTAGCGGAAAGCTCCTCTTGTGTAGGCTCATTAGCAGCCCGAGTAATTTCAGCGTGATCCTTTGAAGGAATCGAAACTAAGTCATACGCCTTGGAAAATTTGTGAACCTCTTCAAGAGTGGGTTCCTTAGCGGCACGAGTAAGTTCGAAATGGTCTTTCTGTGTGAGAGTTACAAGTCCGAGCGAAGCAGCCTTGGCAGACACTTCCTCTTCAGTAGGCTCGTTGACAGCACGAGATAGCTCAGAGTGGTCCTTCCTAGCAAGAATAACAAGTCCAAGAGAAGCAGCCTTAGCAGAAAGCTCTTCCTCCGTGGGTTCGTTGGCAGCACGAAGAATGTCAGCATGATCCTTGACAGGGATGGAAATCAAGTCATGGATCTTGGAGAACCTGTGAATCTCCTCAAGAGTAGGCTCGTTAGCAGCACGAGTAAGTTCAGAGTGGTCCTTCTGTGTAATAGTAACAAGTCCGAGAGAAGCGGCCTTGGCAGAAAGCTCTTGCTCAGTGGGCTCATTGGCAGCGCGAGTAAGTTCAGCATGATCACTGACAGGAATTGCAATCAAGTCGTGTGCCTTGGAGAACTTATGAACCTCTTCAAGAGTGGGCTCAGTAGCAGCACGAGTAAGTTCAGCGTGATCCTTTTGATTAAGAGTCACAAGTCCAAAAGAAGCAGCCTTAGTAGAAAGCTCTTCCGCCGTGGGCTCATTGGCAGCACGAGTTAGTTCAACATGATCCTTGACGGGGATCGAAACCAAATCGTGGGCCTTAGAGAAACGGTGAACTTCTTCAAGAGTGGGTTCCTTGGCTGCCCGAGTAAGTTCTACATGGTCCTTACTTGCGAGAGTAACAAGTCCCAAAGCAGTGGCCTTGGCAGAAACCTCCTCTACAGTAGGCTCATGAGCAGCACGAGTAAGTTCGGCAAGATCCTTCTCGGCAAGGGTAACAAGTCCAAGAGAAGCAGCCTTAGCAGAAAGCTCTTCCTTCGTGGGCTCAATAGCGGCGCGAGTCAGATCGGCATGATCACCAACAGGAATTGCAATCAAGTTGTGTGCTCTGGAAAATTTGTGGACCTCCTCAAGAGAAGGCTCCTTAGCAGCGCGAATGAGTTCAGCGTGGTCCTTCTCAGAAAGAGCAACAAGACCAAGAGAAGTAGCCTTTGCAGAAAGCTCGTCTACAGTAGGCTCCTTAGCAGCACGAGAAAGTTCAGCGTGGTCTTTATCAGTGAGAGTGACAAGTCCAAGAGAAGCAGCCTTAGCAGAAAGCTCTTCCTCTGTAGGCTCACTAGCGGCGCGAGTAAGTTCGACATGATCCTTGACGGGGATTGAAATCAAGTCATGGATCTTGGAGAATCTGTGAACTTCCTCAATAGTAGGCTCGGTTGCAACACGAGTGAGTTCATTGTGATCCTTTACAGGAATCGAAATCAGGTCATGCAACTTAGAATACTTGTGGACCTCCTCCAAAGTGGGCTCGTTGACTGCACGAGTGAGTTCCGCGTGTTCCTTCTCCGTAAGAGTTAGAAGTCCCAAAGAAGCAGCCTTGGCTGAAAGCTCTTCCTGAGTGGGCTCATTAGCAGCGCGTGAAAGCTCCGCGTGTTCCTTCGCCGCGAGAGTGACGAGTCCTAGTGAAGTAGCCTTGGCAGAAAGCTCCTCTTCATTAGGATCGTTAGCAGCACGAATAAGTTCAAAGTGGTCCTTGACAGGAATTGAAACCAAATCGTGGACCTTAGAGAAATGGTGAACTTCTTCAAGGGTAGGTTCCTTGGCGGCACGAGTAAGCTCTGCAAAGTTACTCTGAGTGAGCGCAACCAGCCCAAGAGAGGTTGCCTTGGAAGAAAGCTCCTCCTCCGTAGGCTCATTGGCAGAGCGAGTAAGTTCAATGTGATCCTTGACAGGGATTGAAATGAGGTCGTGCGACTTGGAGAACCTGTGAATTTCCTCAAGAGTAGGCTCCTTAGCAGCGCGAATGAGTTCAGCATGGTCTTTCTCAGCAAGAGTTACAAGTCCAAGAGAAGCAGCCTTGGCAGAAAGCTCTTCTTTAGTTGGCTCCTCGGCAGCACGAATAAGCTCAGTGTGATCCTTAATAGGGATGGAAATGAGACCATGGCCCTTAGAAAATTTGTGAACCTCTTCAAGAGAAGGCACGTCAGCACGACGAGTAAGCTCAGCATGATCATTCTGGGTAAGAGTAACAAGCCCCAAAGAAGTGGCCTTGGCAGAAAGCTCCTCCTTAGTTGGCTCATTGGCAGCGCGAGTAAGTTCGGCGTGATCTTTCTCAGCAAGAGTTACAAGTCCAAGAGAAGCAGCCTTGGTAGAAAGCTCTTCCGCAGTGGGCTCGTTGGCAAAACGAGTAAGCTCTACATGCTCACTAACGGGAATTGCAATCAAGTCGTGTGCCTTGGAAAATTTGTGGACCTCCTCAAGAGAAGGCGTGTTGGCTGAGCGGATGAGTTCAGCATGGTCTTTATCGGCGAGAGTTACAAGTCCAAGAGAAGCAGCCTTGGCAGAAAGCTCTTCTTTAGTTGGCTCCTCGGCAGCACGAATAAGCTCAGTGTGATCCTTAACAGGGATGGAAATGAGACCATGGCCCTTAGAAAATTTGTGAACCTCTTCAAGAGAAGGCTCGTCAGCACGACGAGTAAGCTCAGCATGATCCGCCTGTCCAAGAGTAACAAGCCCAAGAGAAGTGGCCTTGGCAGAAAGCTCCTCCTTAGTTGGCTCATTGGCAGCGCGAGTAAGTTCAATGTGATCCTTGACAGGAATTGAGATGAGGTCGTGAGCCTTGGAAAATTTGTGGACCTCCTCAAGAGTAGGCTCCTTAGCAGCGCGAATGAGTTCAGCGTGGTCTTTATCAGTAAGAGCGACAAGTCCAAGAGAGGTAGCCTTAGCAGAAAGCTCTTCCTCTGTAGGCTCACTAGCGGCGCGAGTAAGTTCGACATGATCCTTGACGGGGATTGAAATCAAGTCATGGATCTTGGAGAATCTGTGAACTTCCTCAATAGTAGGCTCGGTAGCAACACGAGTGAGTTCATTGTGATCCTTTACAGGAATCGAAATCAGGTCATGCAACTTAGAATACTTGTGGACCTCCTCCAAAGTGGGCTCGTTGACTGCACGAGTGAGTTCCGCGTGTTCCTTCTCCGTAAGAGTTAGAAGTCCCAAAGAAGCAGCCTTGGCTGAAAGCTCTTCCTGAGTGGGCTCATTAGCAGCGCGTGAAAGTTCTGCGTGTTCCTTCGCCGCGAGAGTGACGAGTCCTAGTGAAGTAGCCTTGGCAGAAAGCTCCTCTTCAGTAGGATCATTCACAGCACGAGTAAGCTCCACATGATCACTGACAGGAATTGCAATCAAGTCGTGTGCCTTGGAGAACTTATGAACCTCTTCAAGAGTGGGCTCAGTAGCAGCACGAGTAAGTTCAGCATGATCCTTCTCAGAGAGAGCAACAAGTCCAAGCCAAGAAGCCTTGGCAGATAGCTCTTCTTTAGTAGGCTCGGTGGCAGCACGAATAAGTTCAGAATGATCCTTCTCAGATAGAGCAACAAGTCCGAGTGAAGCAGCCTTCGCGGAAAGCTCTTCTTTAGTTGGCTTGTTAACAGCACGGGTAAGTTCAGAGTGGTCTTCTTCAGAGAGCGTAACAAGGCCGAGAGAAGTAGCTCTAGCAGAAAGCTCTGTCTCTGTGGGCTCGTTGGCAGCACGAGTAAGCTCCACATGCTCACTGACTGGAATTGCAATCAAGTCGTGAGCCTTAGAAAATTTGTGAACCTCCTCAAGGGTAGGCTCCTTAGCAGCGCGAATGAGTTCAGCGTGGTCCTTTCCAGCAAGAGTTACAAGTCCGAAAGAAGCAGCCTTGGCAGAAATCTCCTCTTGAGTAGGCTCGTTAGCTGCACGAGTGAGTTCAACATGGTCCTTCGCAGGAATCGAAACCAGGTCATGGGCCTTAGAAAATTTGTAAACTTCCTCAAGGGTAGGCTCATTAGCTGTGCGAACAAGATCGGCATGGTCCTTGATAGGAATGGCAATCAATTCGTGTGCCTTGGAGAAATTGTGAACCTCCTCAATTGTAGGCTCACTAGCAGCACGGTTCAACTCGGCATATTCTTCGGCAGGAATTGCAACCAGGTTATGTGCCTTTGTGAATTTATTGACCTCCTCGACTGTAGGCTCAGTAGATGCACGTACCAGCTCAATGTAATCATTGTTAGCGACAGTGACAAGTCCGAGGGTTCTAGCCTTGATTTCAATTTCAGAAGCAGTAGGCTCAAGTGCAGCACGAGTAAGCTCTTTGTAGGCCTTCTCATCAACAGTGACGAGGCCCAGTGTGGACGCTCTCTTTTCAATATCTTGGCGCGAGGGCTCATTGGCACTCTTTAGCAGGGCGGCATGAGCAACAAGAGACAATGGAATAAATCCGATAGTGGCAGCCTTGGTTACTAAACTGCTTTCATCAACATTTTCAGCAGCGTAAACAAGAGCATCGTAGTCCTTGATTGAGACAACCTTGAGTCCCAAAAGATTCGCCTGTTCGGTAAGCTCTTCTTGGGTGGGGTTAACACGTTCGGGTACTTCAGCCTTTACAATAAGTTCATCATATTCTTCGGTGGTCAGTGTGACTAGGCCATGTTGTTCAGCGAGGCGTTCGATATCATCTATTGACAAAAACTCATTGGCGAGGCTCTTTGACTTAACAGGGGTAGCTTCTTGAGAGTTAATAGAGTTGTCAGAGTCGCCAGACTTGAGCTCACCGGCCAAGTTAGGAATAGAGGGATCACGCTTTCCACGGCTAGCAAATCGGAATGAGTGGTGTACTTCATCATCATCGGAAGAAGAACCGCCAGAGGAATTTCCAGAAGGGAGACCTTCAGTTTCAGTAGCGTCGCCTTCAGAGAGTTCGGAGTGTCCAGTTTGGTAATTAGCATCGTCTTCAGTAGGGGCATCATTGGCAGTCTCAAATCCAGTCTCAAAGCCTTCATCAGTGGCAGACTGGAACTGTTCATCTCCATCGTCAGTTGATTCAGCACTAGCATTGCCGAGAACACGGGTAGTTGTACGTCGGGAGCCATAAATGCCTGCAAATACGGGTTTGGGCCGTTGGAAGGTAGAAGCAGGGACTTTAAGTTTTTTCGATCTAGGAGTAGATCCTTTTTGAACTTGCTCAAGCTCTTCTTGAGTTTCGGTCAGTAAACGTTTGAGTTCCATTTTCTCATTTTTTTCGCGGTGCAAGGTACTTCTCAGGTTGCTAATCATTCGATGGGCATGTCCAAGAGAAGCCTTGGCCGTTTCGGTTTCCAAAACAGAGTTTCGTGAAGGAGTAGCTTTAACAGGGGAAACAGGTGGGGAGTTTTCGGGGGTTTTCATTTCAAAATCTTCATCATCTACGGTTGAATCTGAACTTGATCGTCGCTTAATTGCTGTTGGGTGAAGATGTTGAGACTGCTTGCTTGTAAGAAGATCTTGCTTGAGATCAGAAACAGTAAGTTGAAGGGCTTTGTTCTCGTTTTTGAGGTCATCCTCCGCTCTACGAAGCAAACCGATCTCTACTTCGTGTCGACTCTTTGCTAACTCCACTTCTTCTTTAAGCTCAGCCTCGCGTAGTCGCAAGGTTTCAATGGCTTCGAGCTGAGATGATTTGTCGTTTTCAAGACGGTCCTTAGCTGATGCAGTTTTGGTGATTACGGCACGAGACTTTGACATTTGATCTTTAAGTTCTTGAAGTTTAACTTCCAAGTTCCAATTCTCTTCCTTGAACTTGTCTTCAGAGTCGCCGATTGAGACAAGACGAGCCTCAAGCGATTGGTTTTGATTCCTCAATTGCTCTTGCTCGCTCTCCAAGGATCGAATGGCAGATCTAGTACCTTCCAGTTCTTTATAGAGCCTGCGGCACTGTAAAAGTAAATCCTCCCCGATGTCAGACACGAACTTTACGTCCTGACCCTTGGTACTGATATTTCGAGACCGCCGTGCACCCTTGGAAGTGGTTGTGGATCCGCCAAATAGGGACTAATAGGTTAGGAATTTTTGCTAGCAATAGTAATGGGGTGTTGTTGCACTCACGATATCTGAATTTGTTCCTGAAGCAGTTCGACGTGACAAAAGGCTTGAATCTTTTGTTATTTCGTCAGCTTCACGCGATAGGTTGGCAATACGCTCCTTGAGCTCCAACGATTTTTCGTCTTTTGCAGCATCATAAGCGTCCTTTTTGCGCGACGAGAGCGCTAGTAGTTGTAACTGGAGTTCGTGTTCTGTGCTTTGCAGTGACTCGCCCACTACGGCAGTCTTCTCAATCCGGCCTTGAACTGCCCTCAATTGGTCACTGAAGGATTGAAAATCAGAATTTTCATCCTGGTCACCCCCTCCTTGCGAGGAGGATGGTAAATTAGACATTAGGTCTACAATGTCAGCAATTCAGTAAATCCAGTCAATGAAAGCAACTAACAAACCTTCTTGCGAAGTTTATATTCCAGATGGTTTGGATCGTAAATGTCGTAAAAATGTTATGGGTTGCCTTGAATGGCTTCTATGGCAAGCCGAGTATTAACTAGAGCAGGTCAAGACAATCTCTTAGTATCCGTCCCTAAGTAGTGGTGTGTATTAATTTAGCGATTACGGGATAGTTTGGATGAGATTTCTCCAAAATGTCGTCAGGTCGGTGGTGAAAAAAATGGGTAAAAGAAAGGGATAAAATAGTGGTTTTTTGCATGCATATGGAGAACTCGCGGACGCCCGTTGAAGAAAAGCCCTTACCCATTAGTAAGCTCCACTTCGGCTAGTTGTCTCTGACTCTCTGCGGAGGAGAATATTCGACTGAGATTCAGTGAAATTTAGCTAAATTTATTCAGGAGTACACGTCTATTTGGGCCAATTTCAAAGAGAGTTTCGTTCAAGCAGACTAGGTTAAAGTGCAGTTGCTGGTGTTAGGCAATTGCCAAGCTAAGTGTCCACGGCAGTCCACGGGGTTTATCTGAAAATTTAGTTGCGACCTCTGGACCAAATTGATCAGAATTACAGCTCGCATTATCTGATCGTGAATTCTTGGGCGTTTTTTACGGTTTTCATCTTTATTAGAAATTGCATTGCAATGTTCATTTATTCAATATACTCAGGGGAAATATGTGCTGAATTTATATTCTAGGCCCCCTAAAGGGCCTAAAGGGCCTAAAGGGCCTAAATCACCCTTGAACTAGATAGATCTACCATACGTACGGCCAATGTTAACATTCGTTTGAATATAGTGAAGCAAAATGGTCGCCTGTGAATTAGTCTAAGAATTCTGCGAGACATTTGAATATACTCTCTGACCCTCTCCGCGGGCCCTACCCGGTACACAGAAGACTCTGAGTAGACTCAGTAGAGTCGTAGACTACTCGAAAGTTTCCAAACGAAAGCTTCCAAATTTGCAGGCTAGAGTTAAACTAGTTAAACTCAAGCCTTAACAAGGTACAATAGTCTACGCGCCCAATGTAGATGCAGATGCAGATGCAGCCGGGTGCCCTGGACGGCCTGGATAAAAATGATCGATGCACGAGCTTCGCTATCGGTGACCCGCCGGTTTCCGACAAGTTCCGTGTCTCGATCGTACTACCGGTATAGCTTTGCAACGTACTGCACTGTTAAGTATACTATAGAGTCTAGTATAGACTACGTACTATCAGGCTCGACCCCTGTGGCCAGTTGTATGGTCACGATCGAGCCACTGTAGTCAGGGCTCTAAATTATGTGAATGCATGTGCTGAACTGAACAATTGCCTTTCCATATGCCTGCCAGACTAGACTGACTACCCAGCCTCGAGCACATATTGAGAACTGGTAAAATACGTAGCGAGCCGCTCATTATATACTACAAGTATTACAGTAAACCACTAAATTAAATTAATACGTACTTGTTGGATTTCTACTTAAAAAAAAAAACTCTAGACCTATATTCATTTATAGCTTACCGGTAGATCGATCCTTGTTTTCTCATCTCACTATACAACCTTGGCCATCTCTAATAAACACTTCAAAGCATGTTTGAGTCGAGCCTCTTCGTTCGCAATTGGTGCAAGCATCATCCCCTTTGCAATACCAGTCGATCCTTGCATCGCCCACCGGAAATCGCTTTCAACACCAAGAGGAAGCACCGCCGCCGCATGTTTATCCTCAACCTCACCATTGGGAGTAGTAGTAGTAGTAGTAGTGACTTCTAACAATTTCTTCATCCGAGACGTGTGCTCATACTCTTGCGCAGCAATCTCGGCCTCATCAATAATACTGGCCTCAATTCCACACATGGCAGCCACGTTCATTCCAAACGAACCCGGCGACATCCCATCCACAAGCTTATACAAAAACGTAACCTTCCGCGACTCTTCATCAACCATGATGGCCATTTGCTTCGCAGCGACATCAGGGTGATCCCGAAACGACTCGTAAAGCGTGCCGTAATGGGTTGCGAAAAATCCTAAACTGCCTACATGCGTAGCTAAGTGGTGGAGCACGGATTCGGCAATGGCGAACCCGTCGCTGCTGCTACCGCCACGCCCCAATTCGTCTAATACAACGAGTGTGCGCGGTGTCGCTTCGCTCAGCATTCGCTTGGTTTCGGAGAGCTCGACGAAAAAAGTGCTCTTCCCCGCAAAGATGTTGTCGTTCGCGCCGAGTCGTGTCATGATTCGGTCTATGGGGGTGAGCCGGGCTTGTGCAGCAGGGACGTAGCAGCCGATTTGTGCCATAATGACTGCCACGCAGTTCATGCGGAGGACTGTTGATTTTCCGGCAGCGTTGGCACCGGTTAGGAGATTGAGGTTAGCGTGGTCCGGGCCGCCTAATTGGATGTCATTGGGAATGAAGTCAGTCTTGCTGGCGTCGAAACAAGGGTGTCGCAGTTCTTTCATGTCAATTACAGGCTGCTGCTCGTCTTCGCTAATAATTTCTGGTCGGCACCGTGGTGATCCCAGGGATTGTGAAGTTTTGGCCATGCTTACAAGACAGTCGATATTGGCCATGGCCTTGACTGCTCCAAGCCAATGTTTGTAGTATTGATCGAATCTTGCGTACAATTTGGTTTGGACGCTTTCGCAAATCAGTTTATGGCGCTCCCGGGCCTCCATGAGACAGCGCACCAAGGTCTTGACCTCGGGCGACCAGTATCTCTTGACTTTTGCAGTGGCTGCCATTTGCTGCCAGGTCTTGGGAATTTTCTGCACTTTTGTAGGAACTTCAATTAGGTATAGTTCCTTTCCGCTGTCTCGGTAGCAGATTTCTTGACTTCGGTACTCTTTGCGGTATTTGCGCAGCTTCTCTTGTAGCTCATCTTCAATGCCTTGAATGACACTTTGACTCTCGTCAAATTCCTTTTCCACGCCGGGCTCAGGGATAAGTTTGTTGTTAGTTTTGGCTTCGTCCCAGTCAAATGCTTGAGTCCACTCGGGGAGACATTCTTCCAGATTAGGGATTTTCTCCATTATTTCATGCATTAGTTTGCTCTTGGGATCCTGCCCGTCGGTCTCAGCACTAAAATTCAGTACCAGTCCTTCAATTAACTCGTAAACCGTTTTGTAACCCTCAATGACACGGACGAAATCCTTTGGAGGCAATCGCCCGGCATGGATACGTGAAAGGAGTCTTTCAAGGTCAGGCATTGCAGCCAGTTTTCTCTCCAGAAATTCTTGGAACTCGCCGTTTTGCATAATAGTTTCAACAGCATCCAAGCGGCCATTGATTTTCTGTTGCTGCATCAATGGATGGCATAGCCAGACCTGAAGCTGGCGTTTTCCAAAAGGTGTGATACATCGGTTGATGAGGTCAAATAGAGTTCCGCGCGCACTACCGTCGAATGTGTTTGCAAAAATTTCGAGGTTTTGCAGAGATTGGCCGTCCAAAACCATATGCGTGCTCTGCTGGATGGCATCATACCCTGAAATGTTGCCAAGCGAGATAACGCTACTATCAATTTTCAGGGACCGAAGGTAAGAACAGAGACCACCAAAGGCACATAGAGAGAGGCCGTACTTATCTTGATCTTGACAAATTTCTTGTAGTTTTTTTGGATAGCTGGACAAGTCATCGAGGTCCTTTGCAGGAAAGTACTTGGCTCGGACAAGTTCTTCAAACGAGGTTTCGGCATCCCAAAATTCAGCACGGGGTTTCAAGTAGTTCCAGAGCGTACCCGTGCTAGTATTATGCTTCAAGATTTTCACGGCTCGCTGAGAAATGACACCTTTCTCAAGAACAAGCTCGCCTGGTCTGATTTGTGCGATCAGTGTTTCAAATTGCGTGTAGTCCACATCGTCGTCAAATTGAGTAATGTAGAAAGCGCCAGTTGCAGTATCAACGAAAGAAATAGCAAACCGAGTTTCCTCCTGTTTGACTGCCATACAGTAAGTAGACATTTCGTTCACAAGCATGGCATCGTCAACAAGAGTTCCAGCAGTTAGCACACAGGTGAGTTCACGACGAATCACCTTGTCTTCCTTTTTCTTTCCGGACTCGCGCATTTCCTTAGCCAAGGCTGACTCGACCTGATCGACACGAGCAACTTTGTATCCCTTGGCAATGAAAGCAGCAGCCCAGTAATCAAACGACATTTCCGGAACACCAGCAAGTCTCATGTTGGCCCGACCACCACCAGCAAGCTTCAGATCAAACACGTTGTGAGCAATATCAGCGTCGTTCTCATAAAGCTCATAGAATTTTCCCTTCTTGAAAAACACCACAGTGCTCCACATTTTGGACTTGACTTCCCAGAACTGCTTTTCAAAAGCTGTGAATTTGGCCCATGCTGCCTTGGGGATATACAGCGTGCGTGGGTCGTACTCAGGATGGTCAGTGGCATTACCGTCAGCATCCTTTACATTGACAAGCCACGCATATCGCTCCCCATTTTCTTTTTCAAAAGACTTTGTGGTTTGGCGCCCAAACAAGCCTTTTCCACCACTCTTGCTCGGGGTAACAAGAGAAGCATTAGATTTGGTAGGAGTTTTTGTAGAATATTCCGAGCCGGAAGTGAATTTTTCCAGGCTTGACGACGGTTTGGACTTTGGGGTTTTTGGGGGTTTGGCCTTTGGTTCCTCGGCAGTATCAGTATAGTCGTCGCTAAAGTCCACATCGTCAACATTAAAATCAGACATGTGTTCATCTTCCGGGGCCGGGTTAAACTCATCGCCAGAATCTTCTGCAATTTTTTGGACACGACGTCGTTTTCCTATGAACTGTTAGCCAATGGACGAATAAAGAAAGACGTTGCTTATGAACCTACCTCCAGGTTTGACAATGGAGATGTCTTCTTCGTCGCTTGATTCAGAGTAAGTTACTCGTTTAGTAGCCTAAAACATGTCAGTAAAAATCAAATACACCCATAATTCACGGCTAGACATACTCTTTTGCCCGGGCTGGTGGACTGGTTGTCGGTAGTCAAAGTTACATCTTGACCATCCCATGCGTTTTCATCGGGGGACGATCTTGTGCTCGAGGGAGTGGGCAAGCTTTCGGACCCATCTGACGAAAGAGTTCCAGCAGTACCTTTTTCGCGATCTGGTATTTTTTGAGATTTAGTAGATAGCTCGCGTTTTTGCAAGACAGAGGGGGGCGCGTTCTTTTGTCGGTTGACGCGATCAGGTTTTGTAGGTGAAAGAACCACTTCTTTAGGAGTGCTTCCTGATGGTTTAGCGGAAGTTAAGAGAGTCTTGGGCGGGCTCTTATTTTGCACAGGAGAGACCGTGCTTTTAGGAGAAAAGTAATTGAATAATGAGCTTTGACGTTCGCCCTTTTTGGCAGATTTGGGCGTAGCAGCTGTGGGAGTAGACCTTTTCATGATTGAGCAGAAGAATTGATATGGGGAGGGAAATAATGAGAATAAATAAATGGTGTCGGAATGACCAGAAAGAGGAGGAGTTGGGTCGTGTTGAAGAATAAATTAAACTGAACTGGCCTGTTGCTATTTACCCTAAATAGGTAATCTTGAGACACGTAGATGTGACGCGTGTTAATTAGGGTAGATGAGCAAGTCGCGTCTCAATGGCCAATAATCCAGCCAATAATCCAGCCAATAACGGTACAGTACAGCTGAGCCGCTTGTTAAAAACATTTGTCATCACGTTACGTAATGCTCATGTAATGATCACGTAATGCTCAGCATCATTTTCTTCAGGCCGGTTAACCCGCAAGCAGTTACCCGCACTGCGTAGTCCAGTCAACCGTAATATCTCCATCTTTAAAGTTACGCCTCGGAGGCTCCTCCTCTTCTAATTACCGGGATACGTATAAAAAGAACTGTTGTGGGATGCGCCACCTGCACTCTCTTGCACTCACTTGATCAATGGTTTCTACTCTACAGCACTAGTAGTTGAATGAAATTCAATGAATGCTATTCAATGAATGCTATAGCTACACAGCTGCTATAGCTAGTCTAGCGAACCTATTACTTTTGCTTCTTTCTCACATGCCCGTCGTCGCCCCCAGCTGCGCTCCGCTTGGCGCCCCCGTATGCCGTGCCTTTGATGTCTACATCCTCCACCGTGATTCTCCTCACTGGATAAACGTATCGCTGCCCGTGAAACACATTCTGATTCACTTTGGGCAACTCGTTAGTAAAGTATGGGTGGCATAGAGCCTCGGCAGCTGTGATGCGTTTGCTCGGATCGTATTCCAAAAGGCTCGAGAGCAACTGAAATCCCTTATTTTGAGCAGGATTAGTCACATTGGAATCAATGGATCGGTACCAATTTTCGAGATTTGGCGGCGATGTTTTGAGCGCTTGAAAAGTAGGGTACTCAGGGTATCTCCGCAGCGTTGGCCACTTATCAACGGTTGGACTTCCCAGAATATCAGTGACTTTTTGAAACTGGTTTCGTTGAAAAGGGACGGTCTTTTTGCTGTCCATCTTTGCTTCCTCACCTTTAAATATGGGGCGGAGAGCCAGCAGCTCTGCAAATATACAGCCGACAGCCCACAGGTCGATTGCGGGAGTGTAGTGGCGGCCACCCAGGAGAAGTTCGGGTGCTCTGTACCAAATGGTGACTACCACCTTGTCGCCGCTAAAAAGTGACTGTAATGGGTCGTTAAAGAGTCGGGCCAGGCCCAGATCGCCCACTTTGACAACACCGTCAGCGGTAAGCATAATATTGGCGGGCTTGAGGTCGCGGTGCAACACCCAGTTCTGATGCAAGTAAGAGACACCGTTAAGAATTTGCCACATGACAGACTTGACGATGGACTCGGGGATTTGTTTTCTATCGGGATGCGTATGGTAATGGATGATTTGCTGCGAAATTAGTAAAGGTCACTACCGCAACAACAGGAGTCGGTACGTACAAGTAAGTCATGCTCGGCGTATTCAAATATCATGTAAATGCACTTGTCTTCTAAGATGATTTGAGAGAGACGGACAACGTTTTTGTGATTCAGTTCGCGGCATAACTAAAAGATTAGCACGAAGGTCGTAGGGAGTAGGACAATATAAACTTACAGCCATCTCTCGGCATGCCGACTGGGACACACCTGTGTAATGCAAAACTTCGCCTTCTTTATCAGCCTTGAACTTTTTGATGGCATACAGTTTATCTGCGAGGGGTCTGGCGCGTCAGTGGAAAGCTAGCAATTGTGTGGCTAAATTTCTTACCTTGATCTGGCTTTGTACACTCTAATCACGTTAGACAGGCCTTGAAATACAGTGGTGTACTTACTTGCCATAAGTTCCAGCCGCAATGTAACCTATAATATCATATGAGTCGAGGACTCTTTTGCGCAGGCGGTCTTTCCGGGCTTTGAAGCCGGCTAATGGATTTGAGACCATGGAAGACACTGATTGGTAGAACTGGGATCCGCGTTGCTGCGGGGGCTGCTGTGAGGACTGCGTGGTGTGAGAGGCTACCAGACTTGAAGAGCCCTGGTGCTGCTGGCTATAAGAGTAGCGTTGTTTTGCGAAGGCTTGCGAAGAAGAAGAAGCGTGCTGTTGTTGGTTGGTCGATCGTCCTTGTTGGCCATTTGAATAGTTGAACATGAAGAGTGGATGCAGGAACTAGATGTTAGAGGGGCGCTTGAAAACGATCCAGGATGACGCTGAATGGACAGATGAAGAAAATGCAGATGGTTGATGAAGAAAAGGGAGGTGTTGATGCTGAAGGAAAGGCCATGAGAAGGAGATTTTAAAAAAAAGGTTTGCTGACTGAGTACTGAAGAAAAGAAAGAAAGGGTAAAAACGAAAACGAGAAAAAGAAAAAAAGAAATGTCACACTCCCAATGTGGTGAAAAAAACAACAAGAAAAAAAAAGATTAAAGAAGCAAACGCAGCAGCAGCATTATCAGTATGTAGCAAACAGCAACGCAGCGCTGGGTAGACCCCACGTAGGTCGCTAGGTAGCGATAGTACGATACCGTAGTACGATACCGTAGTATGATAATATCATAGTTTTGTGGTGGAGTAGCAGAGTCTCAGTAAAGACCAAGGTCCAAGAGAGCCTTTGGGTGGACAAAAGGAATAGATGGTCTTTGTTCTGGCGGCTCTAATAAAAAATTGTATTTTCTCATTTTCTCGTTTTCTCCTCACACGCGATCACTTGCAATGAATCACTTCTATCTCGAGAGATATCGCTTAGACTTGATGAAATAAAATAAAATAAATTTAACGACCATTTTACATGTGCATGGCCAACCGCTAGCTACCTAGGTCTAGCTAACTGCAGCCACCATTCTAGCGTTAACCCTGGTCTCTATGTACCGCAGCGCTCATATAGTCTTTAATGTAGCTACCAAAAGTAGCTAGCTAGCATGGTGCGCCAGGTGCGGTAAACACGTCAAAAATTATACCCGGTAATTCAAGAAATTTCATTCAACACGTGACATATAAATATTACATAACTTATTATATATGTAAATCACGTGCCTTGAATATTTTGTCCTCCATCTACACTTGATTTTACACCGGCCGCTTCATCGTTTTCGTGATGTTTGTGATCTTGAAGCAAGTATCGCTTACTTCACTGTGAATATGCTACGATCACGCTCGTATGCTTTTCTGAGGCCACCATGTCTGAGGTGTGACCTGGTGCCTTTTAACTCACTGCCTCCCACTTCGTTCATTCAACTACGACACAGATCTGCGAACTTCAAACTCGATTCTTCCATTCCTGGAGATGACTTCAAGAAGCCTGTCAGCGAGAAAAGGCGTAGTCCAAATAAAAAATCAGCAAGCAAGTTTGCAGGGAACTCTTCAAGAAGATCGGCTGGATCTCCGCAATCAAGACAACCGAGTTGGAAAAAACAGACCAACACTAGTAATGGCAGCAAAAAGGCGTTCAAGGCAGCTAACTTACAAGAGTCTCCCCTGGCCGAGCGATTCCATGAAGCATGCGTTGTAACCCTGGATCGAGTTGCGAAAGAGACCGAAAAAGAAGACAACCCAAATGAAAAAAATGTGACCTTTGCAAAGTTAATGGCGTCAGCGCCCGGTTCTGTCGAACGTACCGAAGCCTGGGACCACATGATTCTACAAATGATATCTGCTCTCAGGTTTATTATAGGTCGCTACTCTCGTGAAGTGATTGAACTCGTACAGACGACGGAAAAGGACCCGCACCTCAATGCCTTGGAAGTCTTGGAGGAGTTTAAGCAGGACTTTATGGAGACGAGCAAGCATTATAGCGACTACGAGAACGATTGGGACAGATTTACCCGTTACGTGGAAAATCCGCCTCTTGTACCAAGCTTGGGCAGAATCTACGCGGTGGCTGAGAATGTTGAACTTAAAGACAACTCGGTACCTGAATCCGTCATGAGACTTATAAGTGCTTCGTACCTGCGATTTTTTCGAGCCCGGCTCAGGATCTCGTCGTTTAAAAGCGACCCGCGAATAAACATGACCAATCCTGGTGAATGGTATCCACGGGCAAGGGCCATGACTCGCAAGGTAATCCTCCACATTGGCCCAACTAACTCTGGTAAAACGTATAATGCGCTCAAGGCTCTGGAGGCAGCGGAATCTGGTTACTATGCAGGCCCGCTACGACTCCTGGCACGGGAAGTGTATAATCGGATGAAAACCGCAAACAAAAAATGCAACCTCATCACTGGTGAGGAGGTAATTGAGGATTACGACGAGTATGGAATGCCTGTCAAGGTATCGAGCGGGACAGTCGAGATGGTTGACATCACTAACCCTATGGACGTTGCGGTCATTGACGAGATTCAAATGATAGAAGACAGCGGGCGAGGCTGGGCTTGGACACAGGCATTTTTGGGGCTGCAGGCTAAAGAAATTCATTTGTGTGGCGACCCTAGTAGTGAATCCGTTGTGCGAGATTTAGTGCGCATTGCAGGTGACACGCTTGAAGTAAAACGGTATCAGCGACTTAGTCCATTGACCGTGGAACGCAAAGCTCTCATGGGCGACCTCAAACTGCTGCGGCCCGGCGACTGTTTGATTGCATTCAGCAAAAAGGACTTGTTTGACTGGAAGGTCGAAATTGAAAAGCACCGAGCAGAAAAGTGCGCTATAATATACGGAGCGCTTCCCCCAGAGTCGCGCAGCAAACAGGCTAACTCGTTCAATGATCCAGACAGCGATATTCATTTTCTTGTAGCGTCGGATGCGGTGGGCATGGGCCTCAACTTGAGTATTAAACGTATAGTGTTTTACACTGTCACCAAGTTTGATGGTAAATCAATGGGCCGGGTCTCTGTCTCGCAGATCAAGCAGATTGCTGGTCGTGCAGGGCGATTCCAAGTGCCAGGGGTTAAGGCTAGTGCAGACAACACTGCATCTGGGGGAACAGTAACAGCCATGCACCCGCGAGACCTCAAGTATATAGGGGACTGTATGCAGATGAACACCCCAATCATCCGCAAAGCTGGGCTATTTGCGTCCGAATCACTTTTCAGACTGTACGCATCGTCGTTTTCGTCGCAGAGGTCGTTTGACCAAGTATTGGAAAACATGGAAATCACCTCCGAGCTCAACCCCATGTTTTACTTGTGTGGCGTTGAAAACATGACAGAGATTGCTGGTTTTTTCAAAGGAATCAGTGGGCTTGCCCTAAACGAGCGCATCACATTAAGTAAAGCCCCCGTGAAGACGCAGCTGGTCCTCGTGGTGGCTGCGTTCAAAAGGTTTTGTACAGTGATTGCGAAAACCGAGTCTTTAACGCTGCTTGATGTGCCCGAGGTGAATTTGGGCATGTTAAATACGGCAGCTGACCATCGGTTTAAAATAACTGATATTGCAGGGTATGAGACTCTGCATAGCATTATTGTGCTCTACTTGTGGCTAAGCTACCGGTTTCCCATGAACTTTCGGGATCGCGAAGGTGCTATGGAGCTCAAAGCGTTGTGTGAGGATAAGATTGATCAGGCGTTGATGACCACCCGTAGTGCACGATTGGCCAAATGGAGGCAAAAGGTCAAGAGCCAGTCCAATGTGATTTAGAGAGCTTAATTACGCTGACTCGAATTGCAACATGTAAATATAAACGACTAGTAGAGTACTAGCTTTTTTTGTTTTTTGTTTTTTGTTTTTGTACATATTACCGGTAGACTATATCAAACCTTTAGAATGAATTTGTTTAATGATAGTCTCCACCAAGGCCTGTCTGTTTTGTTGTTGTTGCACTTCCGTAACCACAATACAGTCTCCATTACCAGCTGTATCATTACCAGCATTCCCATCATCATCATCATCATCATCATCATCATCATCATCATCATCATCATCATCACCCAACAACAACAACTCAGAACCGCTTGGAACTTGCATAATCTCCAACTGACTACGAACCATTTCGGCGCCCATAAAATGGCCCGCTCTTGCGCGGCACCTTTCTTCAAGCGTAGTTAAAGTTGCGTGTAAAAACACAAATACGAGGGCCACTGTGGGGTTTCGTTCAGCGTCAACGTTCGCATCAATAGCACCATCAGCATCAGCATCAGCATCAGCATCAGCATCAGTATCAGCATCAACATCAGCATCAACATCATTGTGTACTGGTAGGTGTAAGCGGGCCCTAATACAGTCTCGGTATGATTTCTTTAAGGCTGAGCAAGTGCCAACTGACACAGCTAGACCAGCGTACTTGGAATTGGAACCGGAATTGGACTTGAGCATACCAATAGCAGCATCCGAATTCATATCTGCCACACCCTTAAGCCACGCCCATCGGTCTTGATCCATTAGTGGGACTCCATTTTTCATTTTATGGACATTCTAGAAAAAAGTAGTTAATTATTATTATTATTTTTTTTTTTTTTTTATAACATATGATATCGTTTGGTAGACTACGTATAGTACCGGTAGTTGATATTGTTATATATCTTACTTACCTCAGGAGGATGTAAATCGTCGCCTTCAATGAACTGAACTGGAGCTTGAACTTCTTGGCCATTAGAAGATGACGTTGGCAGCCGGTTTAGCTGGTTCAAGTGGTCAGTCAAGAGGGTCGCAATGGTCGTTTTGCCGGTCCCTGCTGGGCCTGCCACAAGAATTATGAGGGGACGACGACCATTTCTTTTGGGGGCACTTTTGGGGGCACTTTTAGGTACTGCTTGCTGTTGTTCTAATGTTGTTGACATTGCTGGTCTGGTCTGGTCTGGTCTGTTCTGGTCTGTTCTGTTTTGTTAGCAGTGCTATTTGTCTTTCGAAAGCAAAGTCAATTGAAGAAAGAGAGAAATACAGTATTTAATTTTTTATTTTCTTTTGGGGTTGATCTCGACTAATATGGAATGGAAATGGATCACAAATGTTCTCATGAATCAAAATCAAAATCAAAATCAATCAACTCCATAGATTAATCAACGATATCAATATCATGGCATCTAAACAGATTTAAATAAATATTTTTCAAATTACATCTAATCCCTATAACTAGACAGACACTCAAACATACTACTACTACTTACACTCAATTATTAATCTGAAAAGTCACAGTCCATCTCCGACTCTTCTTCTCTATCACTCGATTCATGTATAACAATAGACCCGGAACCAGAACCAGATCCAGATCCAAGACCAGATCCAAATCCAGTTCCAGATCCAGTTCCAGTTCCTCGATGCGAATTAGGCGTAGACACATACATTCCTCCTCCTCCTCCTCCTCCTCCTCCTACTTGACCCAATCGATCACCCTCTTCCTCAGGCTGATCATGAATAACAACAGGCCGCACATTCAATCCAATCTGGGTCACTCCTTCATACTCAAAAGACAACTCCGTACGGGTATCACCACCACCACCACCACCGTTGACATTTTCATCATAATCATCATTGTCACTATCCAGCAACAACTCAATACCATGCTCACTATACTCACTTGACGCAATTCGACCACTCAACCGAGCCGCGCTTGTACGTCGAGACATCGATACTGCAGATGGCCCCATCGTCGGTACACCCAGACTTGACGTCATCCCACCAATAATACTCCTCCTGACTCCACCACTACTCCTCCTCCTACTCCTACTACCACCACTACTACTATTCGTCCTCTCAACACTGGCGTCGCGTGACGTCGGTAGGACGACCGGTTCACCATGACTCCAAGATACAGCCCGACCTTGTGGGATACCACTAATTACCGCCTCAGGATGCCCTCGTACCGTAGACGTAGATGGAGGTTCCATAATAGAAACTGATCGACGAGGGTGTGACCTGCTCCTGCTAGTGCTGCTCCTTTGTGGTGTGCTTCTTGGCAAAAAAGTAGACGTCATGTTAGTTTGTTGTTGTTGTTGTTGTTGTTGTTGTTGTTGTTGTTGTTGTTGTTGTAATGATGATGCACTTTGACCATCTGCTGCTGCTGCTGCTGCTGCTCTGCGGTTTCGACTGTTTCGGCTGGGTGTATTGCCCCCACGGTCACCGAATGTGTCGTCGGCAATCGAGATATCGCTGCCACTTGAAGTATCTATTAGTCCAACTAATTCGTTGTCGTCTGCGTCTGCGTCAAGAGCGCCAGCACCACGGAATGAAATGGCAGTTTCGCCAACTTCAGCTTCAGCGCTACCGTTCTCGCCGGCGCTTTCGGAGGCTGACCCGTAGTCTTCATCAACCATGAAAGGGTCACCGAATTCGTCCTCGTAGTCTTCCTCTTCCGAGCTGTTGTATTCAAACTCAGAGGCCTCGACAATTTCGTCATCTAAATTCACTTCTTCTGGTCCTTGTGGGGTGTCGTCGTCCTCTGCTTCTCCAAAAGTCCCGTCGTCACCGTCTTCTGCCGTAGTAATATCGCCTTCACGCTGTTCACCGCCATCATCAATTTCTTCCATGCCATCAATTATCTCATCATCTTCAACGTCGTTCTCTATTGGGTCGTCTAAATCGCCCTGAGACTCAAAGTTATCGTCCTCCTCCCCAAACTCATCACTCAGATCATCTTCCTCCAGCACCGCTTGCATCGTCTTACTTATACCTGGCGGTTTCATATAGTCGTACCCAAATGTCCGGATAGTCTCAATGTAATTGTTGCGGGCCTCTTCGTCAAAGTTTAGGCCGAGCTCAGTCAGCCCTGGCGTGTTTGCACTGGTCCACAGCACCGAAGAGCTCGGCCGCTGGTGGTATGCCCAGTCGACCATACCGGTGCGGGAGCTCCCTCGGTACATGGAGACTGACGCCCGGCTTCCCGCTGCGCCGCCCCAGTAGCTGGCGGGCCGCACCTGCTCGCTCTCTTGAATCTGCAGATCGTCAAACGGCAAAACCTCTGCATCCTCCGCGTAGCCCGTAAAGTGATTGAACGTGCTGAAGCTTAGAGCAGCTGGAATCTGTCGGCCATGCTGTTGTTGTTGCTGTTGTTGCTGTTGTTGCTGCTGTAGCTGCTGTTGTCTCCTGTTGCTTGAAAAGGACGACCTAATGATATGGGGTTTACAGAAGCGCTGTCCAGCTGAACGATGAATCTCACTGGGTCGTAGAACGGGGAAATCCATGTCTTCAGACCTTATGCGTCGTGTCGGGCGTAAACAAAATTAAAATTATGGTGGTGAGTTCTATTATGAAAGTCAGTCCCAAATGTGAGCAAATTGAGAGATATATCGGCAAAATTTACAAAATATATATGTACAAGAACAAGAAATTTATTACTCCAGTTCCTCTCCATCGCTTGGCCCCAGCAGCCAATCCCATTGACCCTTTTTGTGTATCATGGCCAGCACAAGGATTGCAGGCAGATGAATCACGCTTCCCCAGAACAAGCTTCGTGCAAAGCCATTCGACCTTGCTGACGACGAGGATGAGGACGATGATCCTTGTGAATAGGGACTCGACGACTTGACCAGTTCTTTACCCGTATGTGTAGCAATCTGCTTCTGATTACGCTGTTCGGCCCAGAACTTGTAGGCCACGTACGTGAGCCAGCCATTGACAATACTGCTATCGAACGCAAACACCCAGTCTGTCACTCCAAAGTAACTGAGTCCGACACAGATCGGGAACATGGCAATGGCGTGTCGCAGTGCAACCCGAGAGTTTAGTGCCGGGTTGGTCCAGGCTGTCATGACGTATCCCGCACGTCGGTACTCTTCGCGAATGTTATGACTGAGAGCGTTGAAATGCGGGAACTGCCACGCGTACAGCAGAGCAGCTAAGCACCAGGCACCGGGATCAGCTAGTGAGCTACTAGCCGCCCAGCCCATGAGAGGTGGAACTGTGCCAACCAACGCGCCCACCCATGTGTTGAGTATCGATTTCCGTTTAAGAGTTGTGTATAGACCACTATACAGGGCAATATTGGCGGCTCCAAGGACAGCTACGGTAGGGTTTACACCAAAATAAAGGGCAGCAACTCCGAGCGAGCCAGTAACTCCTGCAAATGTAAACGCATCGTTTGGGGTGATGAGTCCGCGCACGACTGGCCGAGACTGGGTTCGCGTCATGAGACCGTCGAATACGTGTTCACGGCCCATGTTGATAGCGTTGGCGGCACCTGAGGTAAGAGTAGTTCCAAGTGTCAAAAATAGCAGCGGTGAGAGAGACGCTTCGCAAGGAGCCAAGGCATATGAAGTCATGGTTGACAGCACGATAAGCGCGGTTAGTCTGGGCTTGGTTAGGGCGATGTACGGGTCCAAAACTGAGGCAGCTTTTGACTTTGATTTAGAAATGCTGCGAGCAGCTGGTCTTACAGTCTGCGCATCAGTGCACGAAAATGCTTTGGCCGCAAAGTCTTGTACAGGCGGTCGGTCAACATGAGTGTCCTGGGCCAAAGGGAATACGGTAATGGGAGTGGGAACGGGAGTGGGAGTGGAAATAATCGAGCCGTCCGCTGCCGATGATGATTGTGATTTAGACGAAATGTAGGCTGATCTGGGAATGGTAAGAAAGGAGTTTGACAAAAAGTCCGGAATTGACGACGCTACTGTCCCGGTAGCAGCGGAAGACAGTATATGGCTGCTGGATGAGAAGCGGTGTCGTCGCTGGCCCGATGCAAAGGACCTCAGCTGGGAGACTGTCAGCTTTGAGGGCTCAACGAGGGACGGCAGAATGTAGGCCCGCAAGGGCACATTGCAAATAATCATAGTGTATTGTGGACTAATGTAAAGAGATCAAAGCAGGGCCGTCGTCGGTGTCTACTGGGCTAAAGGAGGACGTTGAAGATTTTTTGTCTCGATGGTAATCCACTGGAGCATGGGCTGATTGGCTGGGTCTACCCCAACCCTGATAAGCTGTTGATGTCAAACGCCGCGAGGGTCAGAGAGGCTGAACCCTGCGAAGGAGATGTCAAAATGTCAAGAATAATATAAAATATACTGCACATGGCTATTCGAGTATCCGACTCAGTCGACGGCTCTTACCTGCGTAGACAATGAACAGGCTCGCTGCCAATACAGTTGCACCAGTGCTCGCGAGAACGGGGTACTTGAACGTCTCAGGCGTAGCCCATACAATCGTCTGAGCAAATGAGAGCAGTTCAAAGAGACTCTGCGTGGCTGCTTCTACACTCGAGAAAACAGCTCGATGTGACGCCTCGACGCCTTCTTGCACAATCAACTGCACACTTAGATCAAAACCCCAAAGACCGATACGTGAGAAAATGACTCCCACAATGAGGTAGAGGGCACCGGTGCTAGCGTTGGCTCCTGACGCGAGCAACGGGTAGGAAAAGTAGACAGCAGTGGACAGGCACAGGGCTTGCCAGACGACAAAACCTACGCCTGAAGAGATGGGGCCTTTGCGTTTCAATACTTGGGGTGCGAGGAACGTTGTTGCGAGCTCGACGATGACGGATGCTGTGCGCATTAGACCGACCTCAACAGGGCCCTGGCCTTCAAAGAGCAGAAATGCAATCATCTGAGGCCCAAACGAGAGGACGGTCATGTATAGCAATGAGATGCTAAAGGAGGGTAGGAAAAGAGGATGTCTGATGTAAAACACAAACGACTTCAAGACGTTATTGTAGACCCAGGCGAATGGGCTAAGCGTCGTGGCCTGAGGTGGAACTTGATCCTCCTGAATCACTTTGGGCTTTTGTAATAGCGGATAGGCCCTGTAAACCTTTGCAATCGTAGAATACTCGACAAACATGGACACAAAGTTCCAAACAAGAAGCAGCCATACAACGGTGACCAAATTAAACCAAGCATCGATATATGAAATGGCGAGCGGTCCAATAAGTTTGCAGAATAAATCTATTCGCCTCATCCTAGCATTCAAGCTGCGCAGGAGGGCGCCATCACCGTTAGCAATGACAACAACCCAATCACGCTCCACTGAGACCATATTCATTGTGGCACAAAGACGCTCAACGCAGGCAAACATAATCAGGCAGGCGAGAAGAATGCTAAACTCTGGGGAGGGAGTGCCCGTGGGTGTAAAGGTCATGAGCCAGAACAGGAAGCACGTCACGACCACTGCAAAGCGTTGATAGACAATCGAGGAACGGACAACGGAGAGTCTGTTTGAGGTATCAATGTAGACACCGAGTCTATGAGACAACAAAACCGCTGACAGGGATCGGAAGAGTGCGTAGAGGGAGAGCGGTAAGAAAGTGTTTGGCGCGAGTTCAGCAAGAAACAAGACGGCGCCGTACTCGAGGACACGCGCGTTCCATGTTGACAGAAAATGAGACACATAGAGGGCCTTTGACACGGACGGTTTGGCAATTAGAGGGGTTGATTCAGTCGACATATGGGGGGGGGATCCTGTTTGAGTGTGGTTCGAGGGAGAGATTAAGAGAAATTTCCACAATAACAACTAAAAGTAATGAAAAAATATCACTTGTACTGTCGTCACAATGATTTTAACGTCGGAAAAGCTGAAATGTTCTGTCTGAATATCCATGCCATGGCAGTAATCAAATGGCCTTCCAAGCGTTTAGGTCTGGTGTTTAGGTCTTGACGGTTGAGCCTTGACGGTTGAGCCTTGACGGTTAAGCCTTGACGTTTAGGTCTTGACAGTTAAACCTTGACAACTAAGCCTTAAACATTGAGTCTTGAGCAGGATTTGATGCTTCTTCAATATTTGGCCCTTGGTTATCCATGGCAGGCATCCTGGCCCTCGCGATCCGCCTTTTTGAAGGACATCGTGGTACTATAATTATTTTTTCACCTTTTTTCACCCTTAAGTTTACTTTTCCTCCATAATATAAAAATATACCGGGTATATATTCTCTCCACACCCTCTCTCCATGTCATCCAACAACAACAGCAGCAGCAACAGCAGCAGCAGCAGCAGCAGCAGCATGCAACCGCAGCTGCCCATCATGAAACGACTGGCATTGTCACCGTCGTCAGTGGCGGCGGCCGGTGTGCGGAAGAAGCAGCGCAACCCGACCAACTACGTGTGGACGACAGCCGAGAACCGCGACCTCATGACGTGGACCAGCGAGCACTTGCCGCAGGTCTGGGTCAAGGCCAGCGTGTTTCACGCGCACAAGATTAAGAAGGCAATCTACGCAGGGAACCCGCAAATCACGGCTGAAAACATTCGGCACAAGGTCAATAATCTCAAGGCCAAGTACCGCAAAATCAAGAGACGCTGGGCGGACACCGAGGGATTCATTCCCAGCGACGTCCGCATGGATATTGAGAGTGAGTTTAATGATTTTTTTGTGATTCAAGAAATGATTAACTTGTGCGGGAGCGATGATATCAACAGCCCGCCCATGTCGCCCCAACTACGTGACTACACTATAGTCGACGCTCAGCAGGTAAGCGTTAACCCATATGTCCACGACCATAGCATGGGGTCGCCATTGATTGCGGCCTCGCAAACTTTACAAACATCAGAAGCCGGACACGTCAGCAGCAGCAGGCAATTAAACGCCCCTGAGCCCCCCAGAAAAAGACAGCCAGCAGCAGCAGCAGCATCATCCCGCTTAGACCTCAGCGCAGAGGAGCGGGCCGAGCTTACACAACTACGACTAGAAAAGGAGCGATTGGAAATTAAGACGGAACGCCTGGAATTAGACGTGGCACGCTTGAAGTCGGAGCTCCATTGGCGCAAAGTCCAGGACCAAAAGCGATCATCGGACCAGGAGAGTTTGGATCTTGCCAATCAAAAGGCTATAGCTGAGCTCAACCTTGTGGAGTACCAGGTGAAACTTGCCATGACGCAGCTGGAGTCGTTTAAAGACATGTCCACGGGACGGAGCAAGCAATTGTATTACAATCACACGAACAACGAGCGTAATGAGAACGAGATGGTGAACGAGATGGTGAACGAGGTCGTGAACGATGAGAATAATGAGGAGGAGGCATCTAGGCAAAGGCCGCCTCACGATGAGGCACAAGGGGGACATAGCTGATACGATGCACGAATGTAAGAGCTGTATTATGTTGCCAATGCGCAGAAAAATGCAGCTGCAGCTGTGCAATGCGGTGCACCTCGGTTTCCTGTTGGCATATACCTCCAGCTGCGCGAGCTCTACGTAGTAGAACTACAGTACTGTATATTTCCGTTCCTGCTGATCAAAGAGAGTAGAGTGTGTATATATGGTATGGGATTATCGGGTGCGCAGCTGTGCTGATCAGGACGTCGGCTTAAGTATCGATCGTTACCCGATATCTATCGTTCGTTACCGGTCCGATATCATAACGTCGTCGTTAACAAAGTTGTTCGGTCCTTACATGACAGTACAACACGACCCGAGCTCTTTTTTAATCTCTGAAACGGGTTACCCTCTCTGCTACAGCCTAGCGCAGGAACTAAACGCGCCAAAGTTACTCTACTAGCTACTGTACGTAGTTAGACTTTAAGCCTTTCATTTCCAAATTGAATCTGCGCCCGGCGTCTACTGTGGTCCGTCATTGCAACCGAGTAGTAACCGAGTAGTAACCGAGTAGTAACCGAGTAGTAACCGAGTAGTAACCGAGTAGTAACCGAGTAGTAACCGAGTAGTAACCGAGTAGTAACCGAGTAGTAACCGAGTACCGACCGACTCTCTTTTAACAACGTTCTATCGGTCGGGTCTTTTTTCTTTTCTTTTTTCTTTCTTCTTTTCTTTTTTCAACCTTCTAATTCCCGTCTAATTTACACTGTTTTTGACACTTAATCGACTAATTAGGCTAGTGTCCGCATGAGGGCGCTTGGCGCAATATGTATTGCCCTGCAGCGAATATCCATTTGAGGTTAGCTCGGCCTGCACAACATGCAACAGAAGTGCGGCAATCTGCAACACACTATACGTCTCCATGCATTACCATGCACTACAATGCATTACGCATACATTAATAATGCAATACTAATGCACAATATCTGCATGCATCATGTAGGAGTTTTAAATATGCATATTATTGCATGCCACTAGGTGTTTCCGTGGCAACTCATGTAGGTACAATGCTTCAAAAGTTAATTTGCTTTTTTGATTTTTTTGATTTTTTTGATTTTTTGATCTAAAATGTCTTGATTTGGGGCTTTTAATCATCACAAACATTCTGTTGTACAAAAGGAAAAACAAAATAAAAAAAAAAAAAAATAAAAAAAAAAACAAGAAATTTCTCTCCTTTTCTTGTTGTTTTTTTTTTTTCTTGTTTTTTCTTGTTTTTGAATTCTCGTTTTCTTCTTCTTAATCCCTCTTGCTCCTGCTCCTGCTCCTGCTTTTGGTCCTTCTACTCCTTCTACTCCTCCTACTCCTACTCCTCCTATTCCTACTCTTCCCTTCAAACTCTCATCGTAAAAGACTTTAAATCTCAACCTTATTCGTCCTTCACAATATTCCCAAGTACGTACTTGCCCACTCAACTCCAGCACCCCCAGCAACCCTTCACTCCCCATTGCTTCAGCACTACCTACAACCATCTTCACAATGCTGCTCTTGTAGTTCGAAATCCCTTCAACTCCCTCTCTGACCCTCTCTGACCCTCTTATTTTGACTTTGACTCTTGCTCGCTCCTCCTGCACTTGTGTGTGCGCGCCTGAAACACAATCCTATAATTTAAATCCGCAACGCTCTAAACAGCCTTTTATTAAACACCATGTCCACCCAGCACATAATCCACCACCATACTCCCCCATCGCCTCCTCCGTCATCAAGACCAGACTCATCCCTGTTTGCTTCTCAAGAGCTCCTAATCATGAGCTCTCACTGTTCTGCTGCCGCCGCCCTGGTCTGCAGTGGGGGCCCTTCTTCGGACTCTGCAAGCCTCGTGGCCAACTCCAACACTACTAATACTAACAAATCCTCCTCTTCTCCAAATCCCAATGCCATCTCACCACCGCAACCACCGGTTCCGCTGCCGCTGCCGCCGCCGCCAAGGCTCTTGAAGCTCCCAAAGCGAAGTTCCAGCCCAAAGCGATTTCGAAACGCTAAAAACCTGTCGTTGAACGTGCCCTCATTGTCCCAAATGTCAGGCCTCTCATTACACACTCCCTATGGAACTAGGCACAACGCCTTGACCGCTCCGATGCGCGAGTCCTCCATGAGAGACTTGGCTCCACCCCCGACAAGCATCCCCCCGGCTACTCCTACTGCCACTGCTGCTATAGCATCCTCATTTCGCACTCTGGCAACAACAACAACAACAACAATAACAACAACGACACCTCAAACCACCACCACAACAAGCACAAGCATCATCTCACCTGTAACGGCAACACATCTCAAGTCTTCCTCTGGCCGGAAATTAAAAAACACTCATTCCAGCATGGACATTTCCTTTGAGCCTTCCCACTCTCTTCCTTCTTCAAAGTCAAAATCAATGGATTCCACAAACTCGCCCGCATTCCCCCCTAATTCTTCTAACGACCATCCCACTGGACAGTCTTCCTCGTCAGCTTCAGCATCAGCATCAGCATCGTCCTCCTCGCAACAACAGCAAGGACCGCAAGCCCTGAGAGAGCGAAAGTCTATTTCTCGAACCCTATCAATTAGAATTCCAGAGTCCCCCAATAGAATTATTAATATTGCTACTCCAAATGCTGCCGGAGGAGCCCCCAACAATGCCGTTGTATCTGAGTCTGCTTCTGGCCACGGGACTGCTTCTGTTCGTGGTACTGGTGCCACTGATATTTGTAGTGCTGCTACTGGTCTTGGAGCACCGTTCAACTCAGGAATAGCTCTTGGCTCGGGATCAGCGCTCGACTCTGGAGCTGCTCATGGCTCTGGTGCTGCTAGTGGTTCAGGATCTGGAGTAACTTCAAGTTCTGGCGCAATTTCAAGTACTGGCGCGACTTCTGGTTCTGGCGCAATTTCGAGCACTGGCGCCACATCTGGTTCTAATTCTGGCGTTATCTCTGGTCTAACATCTGCTGTTGCTGCGGCTGTTATTACTGAACGTGAGCCTGTGGGTACCGTTCCTGGCAATACTGCAGGCAACTTGGCTAGCGACTTTGCATTTCCCTCTACAAGTATTGCCGCCCAGCCATCCACGCCCAATGTTGCGTCTCATTCAAATACAAGCTCGACATCTGAACGAATTGTCATGCTTAATCCCTTAAATCCCAGTTCTGAATGTATGGAAACGGTTCTTGATGCTTACCCCAATGGGCCCTTACACATTGATAGCAACATTTATCTTTACTCGGAGCCCACTTACTCTCAAGCTCTTCAGTTTGACCTCGTTATTAATGTTGCAAAGGAAGTTTTAAATCCATTTGTGGGAACTAGTACTAAGCAATCGTTTATTCCGTGGGAGACGGAAGAGGAGGATAGCGATTCGCCGGATATTGAGCCAAATCCGTCAGCGTTGGCGTCTGTTGTGCCTCCGGCATTTGTACCGCCCTTCCCTCCGCGCCGTACTCATACTGGCGTGACGCTTGCTTCTGCGTTGATTACAGGCAATGACTCTTGTCCATATACGGCTGACCCACCCCCAGGTGGCCCATCCTCAAGCCCGTCCGCAGGTCCATACTTGCGCAACGTGCTTCCCTATAATGGTCCCCCTGAGTACCTTTACGTTCCCTGGAAGCACTCTACCAAGCTTGCGAAGCATTTGGAAAAGTTGACTGACATAATTATGGACGGGGTAGTTCAAAACAAGCGAATTTTAATCCACTGTCAATGTGGCGTATCTCGGTCCGCGTCGCTTATTGTAGCGTACATTATGCGGCGGGACATGCTGAATTTCCATGCCGCTTACAGGTGGCTGAAGGCCATTTCGCCTGCCATTTCGCCCAACATGACGCTTATTTATCAGCTCATGGAATGGGCTGCTATGTTGCGAATCCCGTCTACTGATGAGCAGCTTGAAGTTGATGAATTTTATGAATCATATGCAAGAGATGCGAGAGATGCGAGAGAGGATGCTAAACAGCAAACGAGACGGGAAGCTGCGAGAAGAAATGAGGAAAGATTTGCTGCTACTAGTGATGCTGCTGCTACTGAGGCCACTGATGCTTCTGCCACTGCTGCTTCTGCCACTGCTGCCACTGATACTGCTGCCACTGATGCTGCTGCCACTGATGCTGCTGCCACTGCCACTGCCACTGATGCTGCTGCTGCAAGTGCATCTGGTAGTGGTATTAATAATAATGATGATGATGATGATGATGATGGTAATGATAATACTACCAACACACTCAGCCGCTAGAATTACAATAATTGATTATGCTGAATTATTGCTGATTATTATTATTATTATTATTATTATTATTATTATTATTATTATTGTTGTTGTTATTGATGGAGAAAAAGAGTGTGTTATAACTCTCTCTCCCTGTGAAAATTGGCCTTTTTTTCCCCCTTCCCATCCCCTTCCTCCCTTCCAATCCCCTTCCAATCCCCTTC
>JAJMKT010000017.1:92068-111875 GCA_030563985.1 Geotrichum restrictum | reverse complement strand
TAAGGCACCATCGCATCCGCATTCTGTACATACGCCGTATTGTACATACGCCAATATGGAGTTCTTACCTTTCTCGCAGCTTGGAATAACCCACCCCACACATAGTTCAGCACTATCCCTGTACCCACCGCGTTCCGGATCCCATCCACGCCGTCTAATATGCGGTCAATCACATGGGGGGAAGTCTCAAAGATATTGGGAAACAGCAAATCAAGCAAGTGAATCATGGCATCCTCGCATCCTAGACCAATACACCCTAGTGCCAGGTGCTTGACAACCGTCGCCGCTGTCTGGCGGTGCACCTGGTCTCGATCAATCAAGGCGTCCTCCAGGAGCGGCGTCACCGCATACACGTAATCGCGCGCCATGTCGCCAATGTACTCAAACATAAAAGTCAACGATTTCAGGACACCGTTTTGGACATTAAGTTCCGGCACGCGGTACTCGTTCATGAGCGCGGGGAGGACCGTGAACGGCGCACACGTTTCAGCCACAATGCCAATAGCTACCGCTGTGCACACCCGTGACTGTCGTTCCTGCACCCGCAAGTTGCTCAGCAAAGTCGCCAGCACGTCTTGAGGCCCAATGGCCTTCGCAATGTACCCGAACGTGTTGTTGGCCGCCCGCCGGATCCCTCGTTTGTGCGCTTTGAGCATGTCCAACAGTTCAAAACAGATGCGCATCCATTCGCGCGCGCTCACGTACTCGGCACCACGGTCCGCGATTCGGCCCACAAGGTCGATTGTGTTTTCTTGCACTTTTTCGTGTCGGTTTCGCAAGATGGGTGTTAGCCGGGGTAGGAGGTCCCGGATCGGAGGCTGCATCGACGACAGTCCTACAACCTCGACGATGCTCCTTAGCGCTCCAAGAATTGAACCAAGCACATCTGGGTACTCTTCACCCAGCTGCTCATATAGAATATTTCCTAGCTTGCCCATTAACAAGTCTTCGTCACATTGTTTCATCACTTTGGCAATTTTCGTAATCAGGTCCGCGGCTTGCTGTCGGACCGCAGGCGACTCATTGCTGAGTCTGAACAGCACTGTACTGACAATTTGCGGAATATACGGCTTAGTACGCAGACCCAGAGCAGTCATCATGGTTCCAAATCCATTCAACAACACTATATCCTCCACCGTCTGCTCTTGGAAAGCTGTTAAAATGCCGTCCACCAGTCTCATTTCCAACCTCTCGGAAATGTCTCCAGCCCCTAGCGAGTCCAAAACTTTATCAACTGTCTCCACGCCCATTTTTCGGAACGGCTCTGACTCGTCTTTCAAAACGTCCACAATTCGCTCCAATATTTCAGCAACCCCAACTTTCTGCGCCAACTCCAGCGTTGTCTCAACTACCAGCTTGTAATTTCGTCGATCCAGAGCCATGCGGCGAACCCAAAAATGCTTGAAAAATGGCGGTAATACATCTTCACGAAGATATTGAGGTGTAACTCCGTCAGTTGCTGTACACTGTTGTACAACTTTGAGCACAATCTTTTTCATATCTTCATCAGAAGACGCAAACTCACGTAGGATAATGACCATCACCTCACGCGTATAGTAGTTGGCGTACTCCGGGTCCATTAACGGAATGATAAACCCAATACACTTTAAGAACGACCCAAGGCCATTGCCACGTTGCCGCCTAATGCCAGTCCATAGAGGCTCCAAAACGCTTTCAAACGATTCAATTCCATAAGGTGCAGAAGCCTCTGCCAGCGCCGCCAGTGCAAGTGATGTAATGTTGCGGACTTTCGGTTGCTCGTCAGTCAAACCCAAGGCGATACAATCAACAAGACTCTTTAAATGAGGCAACACGGCACATCCACTTAAAACAGCAATCTGCTGTATAATTTTGACACCCGTGTGACGAGCCTGCCAACTCTTTTTGGATTTGCACACGGCTCGAATGAACGGAATAATGGAAGGGATTCCTAATGCGGTGGCAACTACAGAAAACGCGCGAGCAGTAGTGTTTCGCACATATTCATCGGCATGGTCAATATCAGGACGCATAGTGGAAATCATGTGCACAAGGCCAGCTGCCTTGGACAGATTGGAAACAACCTCTCGGCCTTCAATGCGTGCAAAGTAGTCTTCGTCAATTAGAAGAGGTAAGATGACGATAAGAATCTGATGTGTGTGCGGACGAACTAGGTCGCCCAACTTGTATAACACTCGGTCAATGACCTTGACGAGCAAATGACGCTCTTGGTCTTCCAGCGACTGCTCCCTGAGTAGATTGAGAATCTGACTGAACAGGGCATTTGGCCCAAACGATCTAGCATTGTCGGCAATTTGACGCAAAGCTGCTTTACGCACAGTTGGCACACCGTTTTTGATCTTTAGTAGCAACCGCATAATCTTGCGCTCCTTGAGCTCCTCCATAGATAATTCGTTTTCGTCCGTCGTATCCATGAGCTTGCCAAAGTATTTCATGTCGTTTTCTTTAAAAAATTGTAACTCACCCACACCAGGGATCTCTGTTGGCAGGGCTTTAGACAAGCCTAAACTCAGCGCGTTGCTCTCTTCAAGCATTACAAACCCATCGGTTGCCATTGGTGCCGTCACTAATTTATTAGCAGCCGTAGTGAGAGGAATGTAATTAACGGGTGGCTCCAGGATTTCGTAGCCTTCGCTCGGCAAAACGCGGTCGAGAAACTCGTCAGTAAGAGAGGATGTTGAGATTGAGTTGGGATTGACTAATTCAACAGGCAGCGGAGCCTGATCCCAGCGAGATCGTCTAGCTGGTGCAGGCGTAGTGTCATCCCAACGCGACGATTTCAGCTTGGGAAGCTCTGCTGCTGCTGTTGCTGTCGCTGCTTCCTCTTCGACGTCCCATCGGCGCTTGCGTGAAGGAGGCGGGGCGTTGTCCAAAACACCCGCCTTCTTTTCAATCAACTCCTCGATACGCTTTTCTTCGCGCTCAATCTCGCGAAGCTCCATGACCTTTTCGTAGGATCCCTCTTTGCCGTCGTCGACTTCATCTAGTGTGCGGTTGTATCGTTGCTTTTGGTACTCTGATTCGCGGTCGTAAATGGACCGGCCTTTGTGTCTGTCTGCCAATGGATCAACGTCTTCTCCAGCAACAACGTCGTCAACCATGGCCTGTGTTGCGGTGTACTGTCCGACCAGCTTTCGGGTTTTCGGTGCGTGGTCGTCATCTTCGAGCTGAACGAGACTTTGTTCCGGCGTCGCTTTTGAGACTTTTGAGTGGGCATTCTGAAGGGCCTTACGCGCCTCTTTAATCCTCTTCAGCTCCTCAAAGTCAGCTAAAGGTTGGGGGTTAGAGCTATCAGGAGGCGCCATTAAATCTTTCATACCATCGGCCATATTTCAGTATTTAAGTATTTGTTAGTTGGTTGATTAGGTTGAAAAATAAATAATTTATCATGTCGCTACCATAGAACCAATTATACTGAAAAATACGTAGAGTCTCAGAAATACACACCATCATTCCCAAGGGATATATCGATCTCACTGCTGGCACCTTTCGCGCCCGACCATCACGAACCCCGTGGCATCGCAAACGACATGCGCCTGAATCCCAGAGCTCCGAGGAGCATTGCATACTCGGTGCTTGCAACGTTGACGGTCCTCCTGTCGCTCACTTTTGCTGAGGAGGACAACACCTACAACTATACAGAGTCTCTTTCAGTCCAACCACTGCCGCGAAATCGGCTCCTCGCATCATTCAACTTTGAGAGCTACTCAGATGAATTCACCCCCACTGCTAATGGGAATCTAGATAGCTACATCCAGTATGGAGTGTTTCCACGGTCTATAGGACAGGTACTACAGCAGACCAACACCCACGAATTACATTTGCGATTCTCTCAAGGCTGGTGGGACGCTGAAGGCTGGGGATCGCAACCAAGAAACGGATCATTTGCTGGTGGAATTGGCGTAGAGCTGTGGGCTTGGGTGGAAGGAAATACAGTGGCAGAAGCCGAATCTCATTGGAGCAAGCTTGCTAACTCGCTGTCGGGACTGTTTTGTGCGTCACTAAATTTCATTGACTCGGCACAAACCACGTTCCCTAAGAAGTCATTCCAGGCTCTTGGAAACCCAAGTGTTGCGAAGCCCATGCATCTGCTCAGAGGCGCGTTACCGCGCGAACCTGTCTGCACTGAAAATCTCACGCCTTTCATCAAGCTTTTGCCATGTAAAGGAAAAGCGGGAATCTCGTCGCTACTGGACGGGCACAAAATCTTTGACGCACAATGGCAGGGAATGGCCATTGATGTGGTCCAAATTTGTGAGCATGGTAAGTGCAAATGGAGGCTTACCCAGGTTATAGACGCGGTCATTGATATCCCGCGATCCCTGCGCAGAAAGACGTCTCCGGTGCCCAAGCCCATTCCGGCCGAGGACCTTCGCTGTGATCCATCCAAGCCATACAATTCGATCAACAACTGTTTTCCTTTAGGTGAGGCTCCGCAGCAAAAGTACAAGCTGTCGGATGTCTTTGGCCGCAGTATCAGCGGAAAGTGCCCTGTGTCGCGTAATGAAAAACATATTACGGCAGTAATCAACAGTAGCAGTTGGGAGGCTAGAATTCTTACAGGCGATGAACCGGGAATGGTGTTTACAACGGCTTCGAACGAATTCTCGCTCAAGACTGACAACTGGTACGATCTTGAACTGGAAAGCACTAATAGTGAAGATGTGGTAGAACGAGTGACCCCGCCCATATACATGGAGAGATCTTTCACCGGGTACGGTCAAGATCGTGGTGGTCTACGTACGGTATTTACCAACACGTCGCCAGACAAGCCAGTCAAATATGTATACTTTGAGACGCTTCCTTGGTACATGCGGTTGTATTTGCACACACTTGAGCTTCAAAATACGTCGACGAATCAAACGTTTGCGAAGCAATTCGCCAGTGTCAAGGATGATATCATTCAAGACATTCTTTACCGACCAGCTATTGACCGTCTACGACCTACACAGATTGAAATCGAAATGCTACTTCCGCCCGGCGGGTCAGTGTCTCTCAGCTACGATTTTGACAAGACGTTGCTGTACATTGAAGAATACCCCCCAGACGCGAACCACGGCTTTGAAATTCCTCCGGGAGCACTCACTACACTGCCACTAGAAGGCCAAGACCAAGCCGGATTTACGAGCGTGACTATGAGAACCACATCGCTGCTGCTATCGCTTCCCACACCCGATTTCAGTATGCCATACAATGTCATTATCTTGACATGCACGGTCATGGCACTGGCGTTTGGGTCTATTTTCAATTTGATTGTCAAGCGCGTGGTTACAGATGAAGAGGCCGACATGCTTGCACGGTCGCATCCTATTCGTGTCAAGTTGCTGGCGGTGATAGAGAAGGTAAAGGCAAAGTTTACGAAACCTCATAGGGGCCCATTTCCATACATTCCAAGGAAGGAGCGTTTAGGCGATGAGAAGGAGAAGGCTGATGATGCTGTGAATGCAAAGACTGAGTAAGTTTAAGTTCATAAAACCAAAGAATACCAGTAAATATTAAGAAAAAAAAAAAAAAAATTGTAAATTGTAAATCATAATCATTATTTTTTGTTGGTTTTATCTATGTACCTTACGGTTTTCTAACAAAGCGCTTTCTATTTTCTTAATGGCGGTTTTGAGCGACGTAGATCCGGTCTCACAATTCTCCTCGAGCCATCGCTCAAACTTGACACGAAGATCTCTAATAGCCGAAGTTATTGGCAAAGACTGACCAGTAGATTCAGCAACATTCTGTGAATTCAAGAGAGTGTAAAAGAGCTCGGTCCATAGATGTTGTTGCCAATACCGTTTATACGTCGTTGATAACCCAAACTCACGGCGAGGACCACCTTTTCCCGAGGCTCCAGCAGCAGCAGCAGCTGCCGCTGCCGCCGACTTGTTGGACCTGCTACTACTACCGTGAAGCTCAGTGATATGAATAAATTTTCCAAAAAGGAGACAATGAATGACTCCCGCAATACCGTGGTAATCCGCCTGGTAAGTCCACGGCCGGTTTTCTCTCATTTCAATACAGTCCTGTTCGTCCATTTTCCAGTCCACCATGAACTGGGCGTCCGGGTGATACGCCGATACGTCAATGGCGCGGCCAAAGTCAATAAGCTTGATTGCTTTCGTGCTCCACCCGTCGGAGCCGTCGCGCTTGAAGAACCGGTCCCAGTGCGAATCCTTGACGGGCAGAAAGTTGAGCATGACGTTATCAGGTTTGATGTCGCCGTGAATGATTTGGGCCTCGTGGAGCGCCTCAATGACGCGAAGTAGCTGGATAGTCATATAAATTACTAAGCACTCTTCCAAGCCGTTGCCTGTTTGCTGGCGCGATATGTTGACCGCATTCAAAACGGTTCCCTGGTCGAGGTATTCTAACGTCAAGTAGCTTTCGTCTCTAAAGAGGTACATTGAGGAGCACTGGATGATTGATTCGAGCTCGCGGGCGTGCTGGGCATTCGTAAGTTTTGTATAAACGAGGTTTAAAATGTAGCACTCCCACGAGTTTGGCGAGTTTTCGACCTTGATAGCCCGGATATCGCCCATTTCGGATTCTGCAAGGTACACGCACCCGAAACCGCCTTCGCCCAACAACTTACGGATGCTGTACATTTCGCTAGTCCCTGGAAACTTTATTGTGAGCACACGGTTATTATGCATGTCGCTTTTGCGGCGCGACGACGTGAACGTTTTGCGGAGCATGTCCTTTTTGCCAAACGACTTGTTGCCATTGTAGTGGAAATTGCTGTTGCGCGAGATTGCAGAGTTGTTCATGATGATCTCTTTCTGTGCAAACGACGTCGGGTCGCAGATAAGATCGGGGATAAGGATGCCGTGAGAGGAGGAGGGTTCGGTGGGGTAGTTTTCAGAGAAGTTGGTGTTTGCTTGTTTGACGGCCGACTGCGCAATAGTTTCTGTGGCTTCGGCAATAGGCGTCATGGGCGGGAAATTGGGCGCGTAACGACCGCCAGCCGGTTTGGCCGGCGTTTGGCTCTCGGTATTAATGTGTGATTCATGGACTTCTGAGGTCAGGTTACTGATGCCACCGATGATTGGCTCGGTGGTGTTTTCGCGTTCGTCGTAATACGAGTTGTCTTCCTCTTCATCGTCGTCATCGTCGTTTTCGTCATCGTCGTCGTCGTCTTCTTCATCAGACTTGCCATTACTTTCGGTGGAGCTACCTGATCCATCGTTTTGCAGCGGTTGATTAAACATTTCGTAGATCTCTTCTGTTGCTGCCTTTGTATGCATGGTCATGGTCGGAGACGCCGGTCGGCGCGTGTCGTCGACATCAGTCATTGTGATGGTTTGCCTTCTGGGCCTGCCTTCTCGCGGGAACGTGCGGTCCAAGATTTTGCGCGAGCGGGCCAGAACTTCCTCGAGGCAGAACTCCTCGCCGGTATCATCGTGAAGAAAATCCAGGGCGATGGCTATTTTTTCAGGGCGTTTGCCGGTGATCTGATCCGGCTGGTTTAATCCAGTTCCAGGAACCTACTTTAGTTAGAACAAAGAGTGTGAACAAGATGGATATACATACGGGGTCTTTGAAGATAGCGAGTTTCGAAGGCTTTCCCCAGCCTGTTTGCGGTTTTTGTGTGCTCTGCGGTTGAGGGACGGGTGAGCCGCCCAGTTTGAGTGAAAGCGCATTTCTTGGAGGAGCAGGCAAGGCTGCGGGCGATGCAGGCTCATTAGGGTCTGGCGGGTTTTTTGCAAGTCTGTTTAAGAATTCGCGATGTTTGCGTCGTAAGCGCTCGATGGGTCGGGCTTGGGCACTGAGCCCAGCTTCGTAGACCGTCAGCGCAAGTCGCCTAAGATTTATGGATTCCAAATGAGCCGCGTACTCCTCGTAAAATGTCGCAAGATTCTTTCCTATTTCCTTCTTTGCGAGGTAGATGAACATGTCGCGTGGGGCCGTCGAGTACTTGATGTACCGCATCCAGACGCCGAGATAGCGCGGGTCGTCCTTGTAGAAGGCGGCATCCCTGAACTCGGAGGTGCACTTTTCCAGCAGCTGCACTAGACCGGAGGAGGTGGGCTGGGCCTGAGGATGTGTTTTTGAAATCCATTTGATGTACAGGAGGAAGGGTTCTATCGGGTCGTCGAGGTCGGTTGTGTTTGATATCTGCAGCTCGAACTGATCCCTAGCGATCTTGAGTGAGAGGTCTGCGGGAGGTGTCGTGACGTTGGGCAGAATGGGCGTCGGCGCACGTACTTCCTTTAAAGGCTTAAAGGTTTCCTTGTGGACATTAATGGCCTCAAGACCAGCAGGTAGCATTTCAGTATGGGTCGCGCTCAAAGCCATTTCGTGAGGACAGGCCATCAACAACCGTGATCATTTCGTCAGGGAATTCTTGAGGGAAAAGCAGAAGGAAGACAGGTAATTTGTTTCTGCTTAGGTCATGGTCACGTGTTGTCATGGCAACGTTACTTTCAACTGAAAGTTCAACGAAATTCAACGAGGTTCAACTGCAAGTTCAACGAGGTTCAACGAGGTTCAACGAGGTTCAACGAGGTTCAACGAGGTTCAACGAGGTTCAAAGGCCTTGCAAGTAAGGTAAAAACAAGCTACGATTGTAGTTCAAGTAGGTATAAGGTATGGACAAAAAGGCGGTTGGTGAGTGGTTTGGGCTCCTTTGGAGTACTTGCGGTGGTGGTAATTACTGTACAAGGTAATAGGAGTACTGCACATGGACTTGCTTTTAGTAAACAGTTAAGAGAAGCAAACGAGTGGCAGAGAGGGTCAACTGCTCGTACTTGTAATATTGTTGGTCAAGTCACAGAAAGGTAGAGTATACGTATCCGTTGAGGTTGAGGTGATGAGCGTGTTTGTGACACACCCAAATAAGGCAAGAGTATTCTCCATGTAAAAAAGCATAGACTACTACCGGTACTACTTTTAACTAAAATGCAACTTACGCTTGTTTATCCTGATATTTGCTATTATACTATGATTGGAAGAAAAAAATTGGTAATTCACCTCTCGTTGAAGGGCCTGTTAAGGTGGGAATATTTGGAAAGAGCAGAGCAGGTGGACAGAATCAAGAAGCTTATACTTTGTAAGTTGTAAATGGTTGACTAGAGAAAGCAACGACATGTTTTGCTCAATTGATAACTAAACATTGATCTGAGCAGTCCAGTGCTCTGAATAGTGCTCTGAATAGTGCTCGTCATCTACAGTCTCCTGGTAATAGCTCCCAGTCATATTATGCTATGTTACCCAAGAGTTATCTGTCTTTACATTCAGTCTCTCGTTTAACATGATAGTCCAGCACTTGCACAAGCTCAAAGGAATCAACAATTACTACTTGAGCCTCGAATAGTCCAGACTTCGAGATCTGTGGTTCTAAGAACTCGTAACTCTCATTTTGTAAAGATCTCGAGTTTAAGGCTAATTTTAATTTTTTTTTTAACAAATCACAAATTGTATACGCAAGACCAGTCCGTGACCACCGCTACTTATAAGACTTATACTTTCTTGACTTGTAACCTGATTATGAACCCACTTGTATTCCTTTAAACTTGAATTCCTTTTGAACATTCCTTTTGAACATATCCGCCACTTGCCAATACTCACAAATCATGGGCGTCTTTTTACCAAGAAAAGCTCTTCCTGGGCTATCCCAGTACAAGTACTCGTCAATCGACAACTCGCTCCTTTCGTACTACATTCTGGGCCCATTTTGGCGCAAAATGGTTCTTTTATTTCCTGTCTGGCTCGCGTAAGTCTACTATACTACTGCTACTCAATTGTGGCTCCAGCTAACTCACACACTCACAGACCAAACCTCGTCACCCTTATTGGATTCTCATTCGTCGTCTTCAACTTCTTAACCGTCCTCTACTACAACCCATCTCTCAGCTCCCAAACCCCGCCCTGGACCTACATCTCCTACGCCATTGGCCTTTTCCTCTATCAAGCATTCGACGCCTGCGACGGCCTTCAAGCCCGACGGACATCCCAAAGCAGTCCCCTCGGCGAACTATTCGACCACTGCGTCGACGCCTGCAACACCACCCTCGCCATCCTCGTCTTCGCCAGCGCCACGAACCTCGGCACAGGCTACCCTTTACTCATCGCGCAATGCGCCGCCCTCACCAATTTCTACCTCACGACATGGGAAGAGTTTCATACAGGAACCCTTTATCTGTCGTACTTTTCGGGCCCCGTGGAGGGGATTGCCATAGTGTGTGGCCTGTACGCGGCCACGGCGTACTTTGGGCCAGCGTTTTGGCATGCCACGGTGGAGCAGGCTGTTACTTATTTGGTGGGCAAGGCGGTGCAGTGGGGTGGCAGCGCGAGTGCGAGTGCGGTTACGGTATTGGTGCATGGGGTCCAGGCACTCCCAGAGGGTGTCAAAAGAGCAGAGGTGATGGATGTTTATCTGGTCAGCGCCGGTGTGGGCTTACTTTTTAATATCTCTGCGTCTGCTCGCAACGTGCTTCGGGTTCACCGTCATCAGCGGCGCCAACAGAAACTCGAGTCCAAAGCTGGAGGTACACTCACCGCCACGCCTACGCAATCAATCTATGCCGGTGTTGTACCCTACACCGCCTTCTACAGCTCCTTATTCCTCTGGGTCCATCTCTCACCCCCACAACTCATTACAACCCCCCAGCTTCTGCTTCCACTTTGCCTCAGTATCGGGTTCTGCGGGGGATTAAGCGTGGGTCGCATTATTACGGCCCATGTCACTCATCAACCGTTTCCGGGCCCAAACTTGCTCATGGCTTACCCAGCGGTAGCGCTTGCGGCGCAGACTATCGCAGGCAAGGTCGGGGGCGCGGATCCGCTGGCGGCAACTACGGCGGTGGTGTGGACTGGTTTGGGGGTGTCGGGGAGTATTTATGGGTTGTTTGTGACTGATATTGTGGGAGAAATTACTGCGTTTCTCGACATTTATTGTTTTTCCATCAAGCACAAGAAGGCCACAAAGGTGGACTAGAAAGAAACACAAAAGAACAGGTAGAGTCTCGTAGAGATACTATTCGATATATATACAATGGCACAAAAATGGTGAAAAAAAAAAAAATGAAGGTTAAAATTTTTTAGTGTGTTGTTTCGCTTAGACAGCGCCGGCAGGCTGCTGGAAGCCAGACCCAGCGCCCGGAGCCAGGACCTCATTCGTCGACTGGGTCATTTTCATTTCCCTTTCCATTTCAATAAGCTGCTGCTCGCCAATGATGGAGAGCGCCAAGGGGACACCGAGCAGCAGACTGCTAGTAGTGATGATCCACAAGCTCTTTCCCGTAAAGCTAACGGTCGCCTGCACCAGGGCCGCAGCAGTAGAACCTGTAGCCGCCAGCTTGTAGCGGTAGGTAGGCGGGATAGCGTCTTTGAGGGCAATGATGCGGTCACCGATGGTCTCATTTGCGATATCGTACTCGTCATCTTCGTCGTATTCGTCCTCTTCGTCTTCATTGGAGGCAGTTTGCTTTTCGTTGTCGTCGTCGGACGATGATTCAACGTCGGAGTACTCGTCGTTGGCGGCGGCAGCGGCAGCTGACTTGGATTCGTTTTCGAAGAAAGCGGCGGCCTCGTCTTCTTGGATGGGTGTTACTTTGACCATTGTTGGGGTGGGGGTGGAGGTGTTGGTGGTGGAGGTGGTGTTGTGCTTGTGGTGGTGGTGGTGGTGGTGTTGGTGTCGGTGTTGGTTAACGTGGGAGAAGGTGAAAAAATTAGCAAAAGTTGGGACTTTAATATTCGCAGTGATGGTGTTTACTTTGGGTCACGTGGTGTCACGTGACAGGTACTTCCCATATGTTGCAACACGTATTTATAACGGGGCTAATCTACGAACTTTGAAGCGAGTAAAGTGGTACCGTTTGGGATCTACCGGTATCGGTAGAGTCGAAGGTTAAGGTTGGCTGCAATGAAGGTTAGAGACTGAAGGTTAAAGGTTGAAGGTTAAAGGTTGAAGGTTAGAGATTGAAGGTTAAAGATTAAAGATTGAAGCTTAAAAGCTAAAGCTAGCGCAAGATTAAACCTACGCGGCATCACGTCCATCAAGTTGTCAAAACAGAACGATCGATTCAATTGAAAACGATTAGACTAGCTAGATCTAAATAGACTAGTCTACAGGAACTAGTCGACTAGAGAGTCTAGTCAAAGAGAGCCGCAAAGACACGCAACCCATCGATCGTACGCGTGTGTCGTAATGCCCTATATGCAGCCTATAGACGAGTCTAATTATATACGTACTGTATAAGACGACGCCTAAGACGACGCCTAGAGGTTCTATAAATCTTTGCACATATACTGTATGCAATAAAAATCTCTACGTAGACTACAGTAGTACGTACTGTAATTAGACAGCTTTGTACGCGTACTGCAGTATAAAATTAAATACCCCGCATTCACGTGGAAGATCTCTATAGCACGCGTGTGCGCGCGCTTTCTCTATAGATCGATTCAAATTCTAGAATTTCTAGAACTCAAAAGTGGACTAGTCTAGTACTGTACTAGTCTAGTTTTAGCCTAGACTAGCCTAGACGTCTAGAGTCTAGAGTCTACAAGCTTGCATTCATGCATGATGTGCAACAAGACTAAGGCATGGTCATGCGATGTGATATGCATATGCATACTATATGTGAGCAAAGTAGAGAGAAAGGTGAATTCAAAGCAGGGTAAAAGTGGACTATAGACGTCTAGTTAATCTAATATATACCGGTATCGGTATATAAATCTCGAGCTATTGTAGTGGTAAATTGTAAGTGTCAGGTTACAAGTTACAAGTGCCAAGTCACAAGTCACAAGTCACATTTGAAAATCACTTGCATGCATGAAAGTTTTCATCACTGTCCAGTGTCCACTGTCCAGTGGCAGTACGTATACGTCTTACAATTGTTAACCCTCGGCCGTCTATAGACTAGCTATACTGCAGTACGAGAACCAAAAAAAATGCACCGGCCGGTCCCAAGACTGCCATATGGGCTGGGGGCAAGAGAATGAATTCTATGAGTTAATTAACTATCTTTAATAGATCTACGATTGACACGCGTGCCTTCTACTTTGACCCATGCATTCGGAAACTGCAGCAGCTATAGCTAGCTAGTCTATAGAGTCTAGACTACATAGACTATAGGGTCTAGATACTGGTAAGCCTAAGCGCTGCCAAAATTAATGCAACTGCTTGAAGTCTGCTTCTATTGACAAGTGTACTACTACGTAGTCTAGTTATACAGCTAGCTGCTGTTAGACGACTGCACTTCTGTGAAGGCAGTTCAGGGCACCAAAATGGCATACACTGCCATACTAGTATTTGCCATGGCACTGGCACCATGCGTGTCAATGTGGCAGTATATATTCTAGCCATTATAAAATATAGCATTCCAACAATTTGAGTTTCACGCGAATTCTAGATATACAGTATCCTTTAAAAAAAAAATAAGCTTACAAAAATGATTCGAGAACTTGTTATGGAACGCGTTATAGACTACATACTCACTCGATGTATGCATGCTCTGGCCTAGTCGACTGTCTACCCGTAAGCTTTTGATGATGATCACAGTAACTAGCATACAGTAGAGTCTGAGCTCTAGTCTATAGTCTACTATAGATCTTCATATAAATCTACAGCTGTCAATGTCACTACCTGTCACTACGTAGTCTAGTCTACCACCTGTCACTACCTGTCACTATAGTCTACGTACTCGTCAACTGGGACTCCAAAGCACTTGCCCAATTGCAATTGCAAGAATTCAAATTCAAATTCAAATTTAAAAACCAAAAAAAAAAAAAAAAAAAAAAAAAAAAAAAAAAAAAAAAAAAAAAAAAAAAAAAAAAAAAAAAAAAAAAAAAAAAAAAAAAAAAAAAAAAAAAAAAAAAAAAAAAAAAAAAAAAAAAAAAAAAAAAAAAAAAAAGAGAGATCTAACGTTAATTCAATAAAAAAAAAAGTACATAAAAGGTGGTACTACACTAATTAGGCCCTATAGTAGACTAGCTGGTCTAGTCTACGGCCGGTACGCGCGCATCACATGTCTCACACACACACACACACGTGCACGCGCGCGGACATCCCCAATTGGTAGAGACATATCCAAGACACATGCACTTAAAGACAGCTGTACTGCAGTACGCGTACCGGACTTACCACTGACTTGCATACCCATTGTTATACCCGTACCCATATCCATTAGGTCCACTACCACTACCACTACCACCACCACCACCACCAGTGCCCGACTGTGCTGTCGTTGTCCCATTACTTGCTGCATTACTTCCAGCAACTGCTCCTCCTGCTACTGATCCTCCAGCCACTGCCGTGGTTGCTACTGGTCCAGCTGATCCACCTGGACTAGTCCCAGCCCCAGTTCTAGTATCAAGCACATTGCCATTGCTACCGTTTCCAATATCAGCTGTTATCCCACCTACTACCCCACTACCACTGCTACTCCCATTTCGAGAATGCTGCATTTGTAAAAGGTGTTGCTGTTGCTGTTGCTGTTGCTGTTGCTGCTGTTGTTGTTGTTGAACCTGTTGTTGCTGACCATTCATCTGCTGCTGCTGCTGCTGCAACTGATGGCTATCTGGCATCCGTCTGGGATCACTACCCCGCACACTAGACAGTCCTAAATCGTACTGCTGCTGCTGCTGCTGCTCCTGTCGCTGCCGTTGAAGTTGTTGCTGATGATGCTGGTGATGCTGTTGTTGTTGCTGTAATTGGCCAAGCTGCTGCTGCTGCTGCTCATCTTGCTGCTGCTGCTGCGGCTGTGCATAATAATTACTATACGCCGACGCCGACCCTGCTGACTGGCTCAAGGGCGGCAAGTTAGGTAACGCCACTTCATTAGGTCCATTAGGTCCATTACCATTGCTCTTCGTGCCCGACGGCCGTGGATAATGGTAGCCTCCGGCTGGTGAAACAACTGATCCATTTTGATAATAATCATGTGACCCCACCGGCGACATTGAGCTCGACGACGGTCCCAGACTTGGTCCCAAGGTGGCTCCCAAGGTGGCTCCCATGGTGGCTCCCAGATTAGGTCCCAGATTAGGACCCAAACTGGATCCCAAACTGGATCCCAACTGGGGCAAGAACCCAGGCAGCGGACTACTACCGCTGCCATACGGCCGATATCCCGAAATATAGCCATTATTAGCCGCAGCCGCAACTCCCGGATGTTGTTGTTGTTGTTGCTGCTGTTGTTGTTCACGCTGTTGATGCGAGTAATAGTTTGGTGACTGAGGCGATGTTTTGACACGCGCATCGAATGTTGCAAGTTCCACATCGTAGGCTGCACCCGCCGTAATATCCGCGTACCCCGAGTACGGAGGACCTATATTTGCACTTGAGCCGAGCGCAAGGCCTTGAGGTTGTTGTTGTTGTTGTTGTTGCTGCTGCTGCTGCATTTGACTGTGTTGCACATGATGATGTTGTTGTTGCTCCAGCTGTTGCCGTAAGTGTTGTTGCTGCTGGGAAATGGACGCGGGACTCGAGGACGCGGTTATTGCGGACTCGAGCGGCACCCTGAAATTCTGGCGCAAGGTCAACTCGTCAGAAATCGGCAGATCTTTTAAAAAGCCGGTATTTGACGGGGTGTCAAACGTTCCTTGGAGAATGTCTTCTGGTTTGTAGTAGGAAACGAGGTGGTGTGGTTGGCCGCCGACAACAATGGACATGGTCTTTTTAATGAGGCCGTCTTTTTTAAAGCCGTAGGAGTCGACGAGTGAGCCGACCAGACTGCGTTCTGCTTGTGTGTTTGGTGGTGGTGCTGTTGATGTTGTTGCGGCGGGGGTGGTGGTGGTGAATTGGTCGTCGGCGTCAATTGACGCGTCGTGGTGGGGAAGTTGTGGTTTTTCTTCATCGGTAGTACATGGAGAAACGTTGTTTGAGGACGACGAGTAGGGTGAAGCCGTTCTTCGGTTTCTTTTGACACGATTGTTGTTGTTGTTGTTGTTGTTGTTACTACTACTGCTGCTACTGCCGTTGTGGTTGTTGCTGCCATTCAAGGTGCGCTGCTTGTTTGTTTGCTTTTTCTCGCCTGGGGTGAATGGTTTTTCGAGCTGTCTGTAGACCAAAAAGTTGCCGAGGATGCGCGATGGGCTCCAGGCAATACCGTCTGTCCAGCGCTTGATTCCGGAGGTTTGCTCGTTAAAGACAAAGACAGCGCCGGATTGGACAAGTTCTTTGCGTTCACGGTCGTGGGGTCTGCGCGAGACTGGGGTGAGGCGGCCTGAGATTGTTGCTTGGAAGAGGATGAGGGCATCTTGGGTGTTTGCGACGTAGCCAGTGTACGTTGGTTGTAGGTTCATTGTGTGGGTGTGTGGGTGTGTGTGGGAGGTTGGTTGAAGTTGTTGATGATGATGATGATGAGGATGAGGATGGGGTTGAAGTGGGATTTTAATTTGAAGAAAAGGAAAAAAAAAAAAAAAAAAATAAATAACAACAACACAAGTCAAGTAAGTAACTAATTGCAACAAGAAAAGAGAGAACAAAAAGAACAAAAAGAACAAAAAGAACAAATAAAAAAGAAGGAAAAAAGCGGCATATTTAAATATTACTACAGTACTATGTAGTATGTACAGTACAGTATTTCTTTTTTCTTTTCATGTCAAGAACAATAAGAAAGAGATTTTTTTATTTTTTTATTTTTTTTAAAGGGAATTAAATTCTAATTTCTTTTTGTTGCGGATATCTACTCTACAGGTACAGAACAGTACATATCTAGAACAATGTGGAAAAATGTAGAGCTGGTTCTAGTACTGTACTTGCTTATATATAAAAATTTAAAGTGACAATATTCACAAACCTTCAAACAAACCTTCAATTCAAGGCATCTCCAACCCTTCCAACAGGCCTTCAATTACTGCAGTACACACCTTCTTTAATATATCTGAAAAAAAAAAGGCTTGTAAAATTTAAATAAAACTTGAAATAATAAATTAGCAAAGATTTGAGTGATTTTAGTGAATTAAAAAGGAATTAAAGGAATTATAATAGTATACTCTATGAAATGAATCAACTGCCATCACCATATTAATTACTGACATTAATACTCTATGAAATGACCTGAAATGACTTTAAATGACTTCAAATGACTTAAAAAAAAAATAAAACCAACCATATCCTACCCTGTACAATCAATCATTCAATCATTCACTCAATCAAACTTATCCAACAACCCTCCCCCACTCATCATCCCTCCTAGACCTCCTCCTCCTCCTCCCAACCGCCTCTTTTTCTGCTGCCTTCTAGTATACCAAACAACCCCCACAACAACCCCCACAAAAACACTCACAAACACAACATGCTGCCTCACATTATGTTGAACCTTCAACAATAAACTCGACACTCGGTTCCGGATACTAACGGCCCGGATACGGGGGACAGGGTTCAACACTGCTTCTAGTGTTTCGAGAATGCATGTACGAGATGCGTGTAAAGGGGCGCCGGAAAGGGTTCGGTCCCAGTAGATTCCTGCGGACTCGTGGTTGATGACAACTCGGGCGCGCTGCTGTTGCTGTTGCTGTGTAGAAGACGACGACGACGACGACGACGACGACCACGTAGGTGCTCCATATCGCGACTTGATCCAACGTTCCCAGAATACACAATCAATCCACGCTACACCCACCGGCTGCCGCTCCGAAATCGACACATGAATCCTATTAGCCCCATCCTCACCCTTTTTATCCCCTTTATCCTTCGCCTCATCTATCTTCAACTGCTTATTCTTGCGCAACTCCAACAATTCCTCCGCTTCCTCCTTGGCCATGATTTCCTGCAACTCCTTGGCCGCCGCTTTTAGTTCCTTAATAGCAGCCGACGTCGATTCTTGGTCACGAGGATCAAGGATTGCAAGTACCACTATCTGTTGTTTGAAAATGTCTCCGTAGTTGAACGGCGTTAGTTGCGGGACTAAAGGTGCCCGGTTCTGGATCGCCCATTGGTGCAGCTTGCCGTGGTCCCGGATCTCGTGCGACGACTTGGCAACGTAGGGAATCGCCTTGTCGGCTGATACTGCGTATATCGCGGGGAGCTGCTTGGCGCCCAGAGCCTTGACCACCAATGGATCCCGGCTCTGCGCCATATTGACGGTCCCCACAATGCTGACACCGAGCTTTTCGAGCGCCTGGAAATCCTCTTTGGCCACTGTCTTGTCGTAAAGAAAGAGCAGCGTGACCTCGCCGCCCTCATTGTTGTTGATGTTATTGTTGTTATTGTTGTTGTTGTTGTTGTTGTTGTTGTTGTTGTTGTTGACAGTGCTGCTGCTGCTGCTTCGGCGCAACACCTCGTACTGCGCAAAGTCAATCTCACGCGGCCGTCGCGCCTCTACCGCGCGATCCAAAAACTGCAAAAGGTCACCCAACCCTCTCAACCCCTTATACTCCGCCGTCATTGTCGACGCAAAGAACTTGAGAGTCGGCATCTGGTCTACGCCGGCCTCCTTGCAAAGCTGTTTTTCAGCATCACAGTCCACGTGGCCAATGTCGAGTCTCCCTTTAGCCTGGAGCGCGAGCTGCGTCCACGCGGGCCAGATGTTGCGCGAGTAAGCCGATTTCGGCGAATGGAACTGAATAAACCAGCTGTCCCTCGTGGCTGTCACGCGGCGCAGAAAGTCCTTGTGAGTGAGCGACACTGACAGTCCTAGCGGGTTTGGCATGTCGTCGTCATTGTCATTGTCATTGTCATTATCCTGGTGTTGGAGAGGACGTTCTTTTCCGATACCGTTTTTGTCGGTGCCTGCGTAGGCCGAGTTGACGGTTTCTTCGGACGCTGGGAACACTGGGAACTTTCCGGCAGCGGCTGCTGCTTGTTGCTGTTGCTGCCGTTTAATGAGGTCCATCTGGTCGCGGATGTATCCCTTTAAGAACTGTTCAGTTTTCACCCCTTTTAGTTCGTCGACTGCGGTTCCGTCCTTGTAGAGGACGACGGCGGGCCAGGCCCTTACACCCATTTTCGCGCACAGATCTGCCTGTGTCACACAATTAACATTACCTATCCTAATATTGGAATCCAGGGCTTCTGAGACTGCAGACCATGCTGGCGCAAAAGTGGTGCAGTGATGGCAATATGGTGAAAAGTACTTGATCCACCAAACCCCCTGTTTCGTAAGGTCCAGGAATGTGTCTGCAGTGAGATCGGCGGGAGTAGCGGAGGGGGAGGAAGCTGTTGTAGTGTATGTGGTGGTGTCTTTGGTTAGGGCGAGTGATGGGGTGATGTGGCATGCCCAAAGTGCCAGCAGCAGTGCCAGCAGCGGTGGCAGTCGAGCGAGCATTGTGTTTGAGTGTCCTGTGTGATGTGCGGTAGTCGGTGATTGTGAGTTGAATTAAGCGAATATTGAGGAGGGTTGATGTTGTGATTATGTGGTTATTAAGTAATGATGAGTGATGATGATGGTGATTAGTAATGATTGATTAGTAATGATTGATTAGTAATGATTGATTAGTAATGATTGATTAGTAATGATTGATTAGTAATTAATGTAGAGCGAGAGTAGAACGAGTGTAGACCTGGAGAAGAATAGAACAACATACAGTAGAACAGAACAATAAAAAAGAAAAAGAAAAAGAAAAGAAACCCTTCTTTGTCACAATATTAATTTAAACAAAGAGTTTTAAAAAAGTCTTTTTTTTGGTACTGTACTGTACAGCTGTACCAGCAAAAACAATTGACAACAACAACAATTTGATCCTTTTATTATTAAATTTATAGAACTTATTATGTCACTTTGTCCTTTGGACTTATATTATTTCTCGATTAAAAAATTCCTCCGCTCTCACATCGTTTCCAATTTGTTGTCTCCATTTGGTAGGGTTCAAATAGTGCCATTCTGATCTCTTCCTTGCTAGAATACAAGATATTACCCTCAGTAACATCTCG